>VMDO01035266.1:0-16230 GCA_007922755.1 Pedetes capensis | reverse complement strand
CTTCTTCTTCTTCTTCTTCTTCTTCTTCCTCCTCCTCCTCCTCCTCCTCCCTCTCTCCCTCTCCCTCTCTTTCCTCTTTGCAATTCATTCCCAGAGCATCACAGCTGGAGAGCCCTTCCTAAAAAGTGCTGTGTGTCAGGAAGAGAGACCAAGTGCAGTCTGGGCCCTGGGCTGCCCCTGTGGCCATGGGGAGCCCCTTTCAACACAAATACACAGAGTCCTGTCTGACTCAAGATCTGAGATCAGGAAAGGTCCAATCGAGTGCTTGCACCATCATGGAGTGAACACACAGGAAGGACCACCATCTCCAGAAACTTGGGGAGCAACATCAGCCTGCACCGGGCTCATATGCTGCCTTTCTGGGGAAGCTCTGCTGCATTTGCTGGGATTTTTTTTGTCTAAGGTGATGAATTCCCTGCCCTGGGTTACCATGAGATACCAGAGAGGCAGAGTGGCTGTTTTTGGAAATCTTCCAAGCTTCTCCTGGGTCCGGGTCTGTGTAACATCAGAAAACAATGGGCAACTTGGGAAGCTGGGTGTGGGTGCATATACCTGCAATCCCAGCATTTGGGAAGTGGAGGCAAAGGAGCACAAATTAGAGGCCAGCCTGAATTACACACTGGGATCTTCTTTTTAAAAAGAAAAGAGAAAGAGAGGGAGAAGGAGGAAAAGGAGAAGAAGGAGGGGAAGGAGAACAAAGAAGAAGAAGAAGAAGGAGAGGAAGAAGAAGGAGGAGGAAAGAGAAGGAAGAAGAGGAAGAAGAAGAAGAAGAGGAAGAGGAGGAGAAGAAGAAGGAAGGAGAAGGAAGAAGAGGAAGAGGAAGAAGAAGAGAAGAAGGAAGAAGGAAGAAGAGGAAGGAGAAGAAGGAGGAGGAGAGTAGGAGGAGGAGGGGGAGGAGGGGGAGAAAAGAAGGAAGGAGAAAGAAGAAGAGGAGGAGGAGGAGGAGGAGGAGGAGGAGAAAAGAAGGAGAAGGAGAAGAAAAACAAAAAGAAAAAGGAAGGAAGGAAGTCAGACAATCAGTCAAAGTGACCTCTTAGGACATAAAATCTTGAACTACTGGGAGATATGTCCACATAGAGCTGACCCAGAGTTATGACCCTATGGAAAACCTTCATGAACTTGAGAAATCCTACGTGAGCTAGGAGGGATGCGGGGAGGACTGTTGGTCCTGAAGTGGTATATATATATGTTTAGAGGTGCTGGGAACACTGTGTGAATGTGGAGATGCTGCCTTCAGAGCCACGGAATGCTGTGGGATGGTCACCCCAGGGAAGATCTTCCTAAAGAGAGGACCAAGGAAGCAGAGAGAGGAGCCTGTAGGAGTTACTTCATCCTCACTGTAACCAAATACCTGACAGGAAAACGTAGAGAGGAAAGATTTATTGTGACTCATGGTGACAGAGGGTTTCAGTCCATCATGGCGGGGATGGTGTGGCCGAGAAGTTAGTTCACATCAAGGGAAACAGGAAGCACAAAGCAAGACAGGAAGGGACCTGGGACAAGATACCCCCAAAGGCTTACCCCCAGCAACCTACTTCCTCCAACTAGGTCTTCTTAACATTTCCACAGCGCCCCAAATAGCACCGCCAGCTGGGGACCAGGAAATCAAAACATGAACTTGTGGGGCACATTTTATATTCAACCCAGTACAGAGCCCCTGCTGGAACTTGGAGACCCAGAGATCCCTTGGGTGGGGCCTCAGAGCACAGGGTCACTGTGATTTTGTCTAAGGCCAGTGTCGCACAGGGCTACAAGGATTGCCCCAGACTCACTGATGCGACTTCCCCAACCATGACTAATGAACACGAAGAGCTAATGGACTCCTTTCCATTCTAAAAGCCCCTGCCAAGTCTGCCATCAAGAATAATAAGCATTTAGAAAATAATTATACATCTGGATAAATCTGTCTCAGTCCATTGGATCAGACATAATCATATTAAAACGTAATGAATACATTCAAGCACACAATGCCTGATTAAATAGTCATTTAGGAACCAGAGCAGGAAAAGGTGCCGGCTGGTAACCAAGAGCTTCGGCGAGGCTGGGAATGGGAGGCCACGGCGGGCTTGTGGTCCACATCCTAGACACTGTTAGGTCTTGATTTCCTTCCTCCCACCCTGACTCCGGCTTGTGGACACCAATGTAGCTGTGGTTTCTGCAATTCTAACCTTGTCCTCTGGTGCCTGATCTCTGTATCATCTGATTTGCTTTCTGTTTGTTTCTGTTTTCCAGGTGGGATCTCACCCTGTAGCTCAGGCTCACTTTGAATTCTTGATCCTCCTTCCTCAGCCTCCCGAATCCTGGGATCACAGCTGTGTGCCACCACACCTGGCTTTGGTCTTTGTATCATTTGAGTTGGAAAGAGGGAATAGGGGAGGTAGGACACTTTTCTTGTGCTAGTGGTCACAGCCTTCAACACTCTGCCACCAAGGTCTCACTGGCCCTGGAGTCTACAAGGCTGGGGGACCCTGGCCAGTCCTGTTGTGTTGTCGTTGTTAGGTGCCATCGAGTCACTGTCTGACTCATATGGACCCGATGTACAACAGGTGAAACACTACTGTCAGTGCTTCTCTGCTATTCATAGGGTTTTCAATGGCTGATTGTCTTTTGGGAGTGGGTTGCTGGGTCCTTGTCCCAAGCCTCCAGCACCTGGTGTTCCCAGGCGGTCTTCTATCCAAGTACTAACCGCGCCCGACCCTGCTTAGCTTCTGAGATCTGAGGGCATCGGGCACCACAGCAGCATGCCTGAGATATGTTCTCCCTCAGAAGGCAACCAGAGAGCCGTGGTACTTTGCAAGCTGTGCTGTGATTACCGCTGCCCCAGACCCCTGCTGGAGCGCCCTTCAGTGGCGCTTACTTAACCCACCTCCTGATCTTCGGTGGTTGGGTGGAGACCCTCGTGGGAATCTTTGGGCAGCCCCGCTCCCTTCTGGCACTGAACTGGGCACCTGGAGGGGTTTTAGTTAATGGTGCTTCTCTCTGCTGACCTGTCCTGGACCAAGGCCTTGGCATCTGCTCCCCGAGGATTCCTGGTGCTGGACTGCCCGGTACCAGCTGAGCCATCATCGTGGGTGGGCATTGGATATGCCAAGGGTGGGGGAGAAACTGGTGCAAAAAAGGAAATGGAGTCTGGAGTTGTTCATTTCTTTCTTTCCTTTTTTTTTTTTTTTTTTACGGTACTGGGGGTTGAACCCAGGGCCTTGCGCCTGCATGCTCTGCAAGTGCTGGACCACTGAGCTACACCCCCAGCCCATTTTTTTACTTTTTGAGACAGGGTCTTGCTAAATTACACAGACTGCCTCTGGTCTCTGATCCTCCTGCCTCCACCTCCGCAGCTGCTGGGATGACAGGCGTGCACCACCGCGCCCAGCTTTGGGGTTGTTCATTTCTGGGCTGCACTTAGCGGTAAGGTCCTGGTGCTCAGGGACAGATCAGAGACAGACACCTGGGGGAGGCCTGGCTGAGAGGCTTGCGTGCGCCTCCAGCCTGGCTGGCCAAGTGTGGGAAGCCCAGCAGGACCCGTCTCTGCCCCTATCTCTTGATCACATCTCATATTGTAGCTTTGAACCCAGGGCCTTGCACATGCTAGATAAAATTGCTCCACTACGGAGCTATACCTCAACCGCTTTTTAACTTAATTTTGTTTTTTGACACAAGGTATCCTAAATTGCAAGGCTTCCCTTGCCTCGAACTTGTGATCATTTATTTATTTATTTATTTATTTATTTTTGCAGTATTGGAGGTTGAACCCAGGGCCTCGCGCCTGCATGCTCTGCAAGTGCTGGACCACTGAGCTGCACCCCAGCCCATTTTTTTTTTTTTTTTACTTTTTGAGACAGGGTCTCACTAAGTTACACAGACTGCCTCTGGTCTCAAACCTGCGATTCTCCTGCCTCTGCCCCCCGAGTCTCTGGGATGACAGGCATGTGCCACCACGCCCGGCTGAACTTGTGATCTTTTTGCTTCAGCCTCCTGAGTTGCTGGGATTACACACGTGTGCCACAAAGCCCAGCGCATCTATCATTTTTTAAAAGACTAATTAGTGCCTTGGCAATTACATTCATATCTGAATGTTTTTAGAATGAAGAGTTTGCCATTTGTGGCCAGAGGATGTGGCTTTCAGTGGATCCCCATGGCGTGAATTTCCAGGCTGATTTTTTTCCAGGCATTTCCTCCCCTGGAATTAATTACTATGGTTGGAAATGGTAGAGACCACAACTTGGTATTTAGAGATCACAGTTTGCTACAAAGTTTTATTACTTTGAAGCTTTTTCAGTGACAGAATTGGGACATATGTTTTTTTTTGTTTGTTTGTTTTTTTAAAGAGAAAAATAATGAGTTCGCACTGATTTATTTTCAAATTGATTTCAGGATTATTTTTATTGTTGTTGTTGGGTATCTTTGAGTTGGGTCCAATGTATAGTGATTTTACCTAAAGTAGAACACAACACTAACCACCACTGTGCCATGCAAACGTTCTTTTTATGTTTGAGCTCAGTGTTGCAGCCACTTTCTTCTCATTTTGAGTTGTGCCACACCAGCAAAAGGAGGTCCCACAAGTTTTATTCCATTCCCATCATTAAGGTTGACTCTGCTTTGAGGAGCCAACTTTTCCCCAGTTGTTTCTTGACTGCCTTCCAGCCTGGGGTCTCATTTTCCAGCACTGCATCTGACAGTGCGTCTCTGCTATTCGTAGGGTTATCAAGGGCTGATTGTTTCAGGAGTGGGCTGCCAGGTCCTTCTCCGTGGTCTGTCTTAGTCTGGAAGCTCAGCTGAACCCTGTCCACCATGGGTGGCCCTGCTGGTGTCTGAAATACCGGTGGCCTAGCTTTCAGCATCACAGCCACCCACAAGCCCCACAGCATGACAAGCTGACAGACACATGGGACTTTTTTTTTTATCACTGTGTATTAATTGTACAAAGCAAAGGACTTTCTGATGACGTTTCTATACATGCATGTCATGTACTTCGATCATATCCACCTCTCTGTGACATTTTCTTGTCCCCCACTGCCTCCTTGTCCCTTCTACTTCCTCGATCGTTCTTCAGGGATTTTACTTAACCTTAACATTTTATATTGGTAGCACTTTCCTCTAACATAAAAAAAATCTCGATTCCTACCAGTATTACGTGAATCTCTTATTTGTAATATGCCTGTGGTTCTTTTTGCCCTTAGGATGTGTTTAGCTTGAAAAGTAGAGTGCCACTATTGTTTTAAAATCACTTGAAAAACTCTCTTCTCCATAGTTAAGCTGCCAGCTGACATACAGTTCTGTTTGCACGCTTTAATTTATTTTCTATTTTTAGGAATCCTTTCACTTTTTGATATAATTTTTTTAAATATACGAAGCTTCTAATTTATCTATATTTGCTATTTTGCTAATTTGTCTATTCTTGACTACAGTCTGCTCAGACATTTCTTTTAGCTCGTAATGGTTTCTAGTAAATTCTACATGTTGGGCTGAAGTTCTACTTCCTTATTGAATTCTGATTATTTGTAATAGGTTTTCCATAGATTCCTTTGGGGTTTTTAGATATATAATCATATCATCTTTAAGGAAAGGTGGTTTTCTTTCTTCCTTTCCCATCATTGTGTGCGTGTGTGTGCGCGTGCGCGTGCGCGTGATATTTTTGAGACAGCCTTGCTGTGTATACCAGCCTGTCTTGAGCTCGCAATCCCCCTGCCTCTGCCATCTTGAGTTCTGGGATGACAGCCTTGGGCTACCATGCCATGCTCCTCCCCCACCTTGAGACAAAACCTCGCAAGGCTGAGACAGGGTCTCTCGGAGCCCGGCTGGCCTGCGACTCGTGACTCTCCTGCTTTGCTTCCCGAGTGCTGGGATTACCGTTGTCTGCCCCCATGCCCAGCCTTCCCTTCCTACCTTGTGTCTCTAATTGCTTAATAATCAAGTTGCTTAATGCCTCCAACACAGAGTTAATAGTAGCAGAGATAGTGGACATCCGTGTTTTTCCCTCTGATTTTGCAATAAAGTCTGTGGTTTTCCCCAGAGGGAAGACTCTGGACGCTTCCTTTTCAGCTCCTATGGAGACGTTAAGAAAATTCAGGTTGAGAAAATATCTAGTGCTTCCTATTTTATTATGGTTTGCAAATATAACTGGTCTGGGCCATGTATAGTTTTTGGCTTTCATTTTGAAAACCAGGGCTTGGGCTGTTTGGCTGATGTGAATCTGAGCCAGGATGTGAGGGGACGCTGGGGCCCCTAACAAGTGACGCTCAGCAGAAGAAGGTCACGCGGGTGCTTCCGAGGAACTAACTCCCGTCCCCAGACTCGGGGTTGGGATCTGCGCTCCGCTCGGTGTAGATTTCCTTTTCATGCGATCGAGTTGGTTTTGAACAGAGATTGGAAGAAAGCAAAGTTGCATTTTTACGTCATGTTTAGGGGCTTAGCATGTGCTTTTGCATTTTCTGGCAACTCAGTGGACGTTTCCATGTGTTAGACAATCAGTTTGTGTGGTTTTCAAAAATCTTTTATTTGTGATTTTGAGTATGCATTTCTTCTTCTTGTTGTGAGGTGCCATCGAGTTGGGTCCAACTCATAGCCACCTGATGTACAACAGCACAAAGCACTCCCCGGCACTCTGTCAGTGCTTCTCTGCTATTCATATGGTTTTCCTTTTTGATGGCTAGTGTTTGAGGATTGTTTCAGGAGTGGGCCTCCAGGTCTTTGTCCTATTTTTGTGGTGCTGGGGATTGAACCTAGGGCCTCGGAGAGCGCAGAATGGCTCTCTACCAACAGAGCTAAACCCCAGGCCCCATAATCATTATTCAATATTTTCACATTTAAATACTAAAGTATTTTAAATGGTAATGAACAGCCCCTGCTCCCCAGCCAGGGAGCTCTGCTTCTTCCATACCTTGTCTCCCTCACACGGGAGCCTCGGGGCTCACACAGCTCGGTACAGGTGTCCGTTGGCTTTGGGGCTGACAGGAGCCCCCTGTGCCCTGGCTCCTTACCCTCAGCAAGCTGTTCCCCACCAAGCAGCATGAGGCGTGAACCACTCAGCACAATACCTTGTCCAAAAGACGTCTCCAAAGTGGAATTCTGCTGCATTGTAAGGAAAACAAGTTTTCCTTGTAGACTGAATGTGATAACGTATCTGGGAGGGACTGGGGGGAAACCTGCAGGCAAACCCACGGCCGGGCCAGGTGTGGTGGCCCCCAGCTGTAATCCTAGCACTCGGGGGCAGGGGAGGCAGGAGGACCTCGAGTTCAAGGCCAGCCTGGAGTACAGAGACCCTGTGTCAAAAACCAAAGCAAAGCAAACCAAAGTACTCCCACCCAACAATAACAAAAGCCCAAACCATCGTCAGGCATCTTAGGGGCTGCGATGATAATGATAATTAGACCTCACTCAACCACTGTAAAAATTCGCGGGGACCACAAGGCACAGAAGACGCTCATTTGCCGCCCACTGGGGTCAGAATGGAGGAAGCGTTTCTTGGTGAACGTTTGAACCGGGCCTTTGAGGACCAGTCTGGAAAGCTATGTGGCTTGGGGTTCCCAGAAATGAAATAAAACCATTCAACCCGCATTTATGAATTATGTATGCCCATAAACAATCTATTTGCAGCCACAGCGCCCTGGCATCGGATCCCATCTGATCTCAGAAGCTAAGCAGGGTCAGCCTGGTTAGTTGTTGGACAGGAAACTGCCTGGGGAACACCAGGTGCTGCAAGCTAGTGAGAAGGACCTGGAACCCCACTCCTGAAACAATCAGCCATCGAAAACCCTATGGACAGCACAGAAGCAATGACACAGTGCTGGGCATGGTACAACATCAGCGAGTGTTTTGTTCGGTTGTACATCAGGTTGCTATGAGTCAGACCTGCCTCGACAGCACCCAACAGCAACAACAACAATATAAACAATGCAGGCTTGTACGCTCCATCCATAAACATGAGATGTGCAACTAACTATATCCCGTTTAGAACCAAATCCACAGAGTTTTTCAAGCTGCACTGTCTGTGACCTGTGCATCTGACCTGATGCCCAGAGTCACAAGTGATAAAAAGATAAGGCTAACCAGTCCACTGAGACTGTATCCATCTGTTTATTTCCTTTCCATAGAGGCAGGCACGCAGACCATGTAAGGATATAGCAGGAGGTGCCCGAGGGGCGCATCAGCCTCCCCTGTCCCCAGCCTGGGCAGAGTGGATGCTCAGCTTCTGCCTCTTAGGTGTAAAAGGAAGGAACAAATAACTACAGGTAGTGTACGCAGCACTCAGCTGGTGACAAACGTTTTGCAATGACCCCGTAGGTGCTATTATTAAAAATCAGGCTGGTCTTGGAGGCTCACACCTGTGATCCCAGCACTCGGGAGGCAGAGGCAGGAGGATTGGAGTTCCAGGCTAGCCTGGACCTCTCGAGACCCCGTCTTAACCTCGTGAGATCTCGTCTCATGGTGTGGGAGGAGCCTGGTGTGGTGGCCATGCCTGTGATCGCAGCACTGGGGAGGCAGAGGTGGGAGGACCGTGAGTTTTAGGTCAGAGGCAGCCTGTGTGATTTAGTGATGTCTCAAGATGAAAAAAAAATAAATGGGCTGGGGATGCAGTCCATTGAAGAGCACTTGCAAAACATGTGCAAGGCCCTGGGTTCAACTCTCCGAGTACCACAGTGAATCAGTCAGTCAGTCAATCAATAATAAAAATAAAAGGCTCATTTTGCAGATGAGGGACCAGAAGAATAAAGAAGGTTACTTGCCTCAGGTCATACACCCATTAGTGGCAGACACAGGATTTAAACTGTGTGATCTGATCTCATTAGTAATATTCTTCTCCTTTTTAAAATTCTCTAATACTATAGGAGTTGAACCCACGATGTCACACATGCTAGGCAAGTGCGCTAGCCCTGGGCTGTACCCCTAGACCCCTCTCCCTTTTTATTTGCAGACGAGGTCTTGCAAGTTGGGCAGGCTGCCTCTGACCTCGAGCTTGCGATTCTCTCACCTCAGCCTCCTGAGTAGCTGGGTTTACAGGTGTGCACCGCTGCCCCCGGCTTAGTCAGGTTCTTAATGATGGCTGCCCCAAACTGTGTATTCTTTGTGGTCTTGTAAAAGTCATGGAGATGCCGATGTGGTGGTGCCTGCCTGCACCTGCCGGCATTCAGGAGGTGGAGGCAGGAGGATCGTGAGTTTCAGACCAGCCTGGATGGCACAGTGAGTTCAAGGCCAGCAGGGGCTACATGGCAAGACCCTGTCTCAAAAAACCAACAGCTGGGGATGTAGCTTAGTAGTAGAGCACAAGACCCTGGGTTTAATCCCCAACACTAAGAAAGAAAAAGAAAAAGAGAAAGAGAAAGAACAGAAAAAAATAGAAAAAGAAAAAAGAAAAGATGGAGGTGATGGAGGCCTCAGAGGACAGATCCAAGTCAGCACCACTTTTTAGGTGACTCAGAGTGACTCCCCCTGTCCTAAAAGAGAGACTGAACAACAATCAAGGGACATTTTAGGTGCTAAAGGAAGTGGGCAAGTCCCCTCTTGGAACAGAAAGCTGAAGGGCACTTAGTATGTGCCCAGGAATTTTCCCAAAGCTCTAACTTCAAGTTTGGGGCTCAAAAACCAGCTCCTGGCTGACCTTTCCGATGCTGAAGACACTTGGCAAACAGAGTTAGAGAACAAATTCTGGAAGTTCACTGCCCTGAGGAATCTCATCAGGAAATGAAGTAGCCAGGGAATTTGGGGACACAAGGACATTTCCAGCAGGATTTACTGTGGGATGCAAGGGCATAAGGCACCTGTGGAGCTTCTAGACAAGGGGGGAAATGGCTGGGCACGGTGGCACATGCCTGTCGTCCCAGCGGCTTGGGAGGCGGAGGCAGGAGGATCGCAAGTTCGAGACCAGAGGCAGTCTTAGTAATTTAGTGAGACCCTCTCTCAAAAAGTAAAAAAATGGACTGGGGGTGCAGCTCAGTGGTCCAGCACTTGCAGAGCATGCAGGTATGAGGGCCTGGGTTCAACCCCAGTACTGCAAAAGACAAGGCAGGAGATGGAGGTCCATGTTCCGTCCGGGTGCCCACGTTGGTTTCCTCGGTAGTTGGCCACAGCTGGGCTGTTGCAGCTTGCGAAGGGCAGCTCTGCTTCCCATTGTTGCAGCTGGCAGCCATGCCGGGAGAGCGGAGTTCTGGTGAGATGGACTCTGGCTGGAGGCGCCAGCTCCAGCTGCAGCCCCCTGGCTTTGTGCTTCTCTCGCACATCATGATGTCCCCACAAAGGGCGCCAAATTCAGCCCAACAGTGGAAGCCACTGTTCCTTGGGGGAGCTGCACCTCCAGGCCGGTTTCCTCTTGAGCTATGGGCAAGTTCCAAGCCATTAAGTAGATTGGGTTCTGAAGCTGTGTGAATGTGATCTTGCACCTCCTTGCAGAGAGCTCCTGCAGAGCATCCTGCGGCCCAGCCTGGCAGCTGGCACGGCACTAGGAGCGCATCCCCTGCATCCACTCCGCCTGCAGGGGCTAGACAAGGGAGCCATCTCTGCAGAAGCGTGTGCACAGGGGAGCTAATTGGAAATCTTTGGAAACATGCATCTATCACCAATCACCATCCTCACAGTGCCTGGACTGCCTTGGCAACCAGGATCGTATCTGAAAAGAAAATGTCATGTGTTGAAAATTTCTGCTGTCAGGATACAGGACTGTTGTTTGTCCTGTTTAGTGGGATGACTAGAGAACTCAGAGAGGCCGGGTGTGTGTGGCAGGTGTGCAGGTGAATACATGAATCACAGGCGTGTCACAAGTGGTGTGGGGTGCTGTGCTGGAGGGGATGGTGCACAGCTGTGTGGGGGTGGGTACTTGGTGTACAACCGTCCAAGGCTGCTGCTGTTAGGTGCCATCAAGTTGGTGTCTGACTCACAGCGACCCAGTGTACAACAGGTGAAACACTATTGTCAGTGTTTCTCTGCTGTTCATAGGGTTTTCAATGGCTGATTGTCTTTTGGGAGTGGGTTGCTGGGTCCATCTCCCAAGCCTTACAGCACCTAGTGTTCCCAGGTGGTCTCCCATCCAAGGACTAACCAGGCCCGGCCCTGCTTAGCTTCTGAGATCTGATGGGATCGGATGCCACAGTGCTGTGGCTGCATGAGAGTATCCAAGGAGAAGGGCTGAATTAGGGTGTGAGGTCACAAGGAGGCTGCCAGGGTTGGTGAGTGTGTGTCTGAGGTCTGGGGCTGCTGTGTGCTATGGAGTATGTGTGTGTCTGTCTGAACTCGAACTGGTGTGTGTGTGTCCAAAGATGAGGGCTGCTCTATGTGTGTGTGTGTGTGTGTGTGTTGAGCGCATTTGTGTGATCATCTGAAAACCAGTGAGTGCCATTACATGATCACGCGTGTGCCCCGAGGCCCGCGTTGTTGTGTGGCTGTGTGCGTCTGAGATCACACGCGTGTTTGGTGAGAGGCCAGCTTCTGGCTTTGAGAGGTTTCCTCCCTCAGCACGTTCCCGCCCATCACAGGAGCCAGGGCCCTTCCTGTGGGGGACCCCCAGCTCCATCACTCAGCCCTTAGGGAACAGTGACATTGCAGGTCAGGAGCAGGGGAATTTTTCTTTTTCTTTTTCTTCGTTTTTTTTTGTTGTTGTTGTTGTTGTTGTTTGTTTTTCGTCTTTTTGGTACTGGGGATTGAACCCTGGGCTTCACGCCTGCTAGGCAGGTGCTCTACCACTGAGCTAAATCTCCAGCTCCTGCTTTTTTCATTTTAAAGAACATTTGTATAGATTAATTGTAGAAAATACTGGGCTTCCTCGTGACACCTTCATACATGCACATAATGTATTTCAATCACAACCACCCCACTGCTCTTTCTTATCCCATTCTCTGGCCCCACCCCACTTTCCTCTTTTGTTTTCATTTTTCCCCTTTGTTAGTAAATGATGCTGGGGTACAGAGTCACACAGCATTGGCTTTTCCCATGATGCATCCTTTACATCACTTCTGGCAACACTTTCATTGACCCACAAGGTTTATGGAGTCTCATGGCTACTATGTGTTGTTGTTGTTAGGTGCTGTAGAGCCTGACTCACAGTGACCCTATGTACAGCAGATCGAAACACTTCTCGATTCTGTGCCAGGCACACGATCTTATTTACATTTAAGCCCATCGTTGCAGTCACTGTGTCAATGCATCTGGTGAAGGGTTTTCCTTTTTTTTCGTTGACCTGCCACTCTCCCAAACATGATGTCCTCCTCCAAGGATTGGTCTCTCTTGACTACATGTCCAAAACACATAAGACGCAGTCTGGCCATCCTTGCTTCCAAGGAGCACTCTGGTTGTACTTCTTCTAGGACAGATTTGTTGATTCTTTTGGCAGCCCATGGTATATTCTATTGAATATGGCTAATATGTATTAAAACTCAAATGCATATTTGTGTGATCTTCCCTTATTTTTCCAGTGTATTCATGGAGTTGTGCTGTTTACATTGAGACAGGTGAATGTTTAGATTTTTAAAAATCTTTCCCGTAAAAACCACATCGCCACTCCTTCTCTTCAAACCCCTCCCCTGGCTTTGCACACAGGGATCCGGTCGTTCTCGCTGTGGGCTGAAGCGGCTCCGGAGGCCTCTTTCCTGAGTGTCTTTAGTTCCTCTGTCGTGGCTGCTTTGATGTCCTGAATCGATTGACACCGTTTGCCTTTCAGGGTGGTTTTGACTCTGGGGAAGAGCCACAGTCACGTGGTGCTGAGGGCACAGCGCAGTATTTTTACTTCACAGCGACTTCCACACCAGAAGTGGTGGGTGACATGGGGCGTCACCACGATGAAGGGTGAAACTAAAGACACTTGTGAAAAAGACGTTCAGAACGTCTTCCGAAAGTTGCAGGAAGGGTGGGATAAGTGCGTTTGAAGCCAAGGGCCGGGGATTTTTGGGGGGATTAATGGCAATGTGTCTTTTGCTGCAATACTTTGTGTGTGTGTGTGTGATACTGGGGTTGAACCCAAGGCCTTGCGCCTGCATGCTCTGCAAGTGCTGGACCACTGAGTTGCTCCCCAGCCCATTTTTTAACTTTTTGAGACAGGGTCTCACTAAGTTACACAGGCTGCCTCTGGTCTCGAACTTGCGATCCTCCTGCCTCCACCTCCCCAGCCGCTGGGATGACAGGCATGCGCCACCATGCCCGGCTTTGGCTTTGTGTCTCTTGATGTCAGTGGTGGGAAACAAATGAGGCTGGCGAGGTGCCGGGCTTGCCCGCAAGTGGTAATTAAATTTGAGGCCGCTGTAGTTCATTCCGCACCGCGTATACCCTGGCAAAGCCCTGGGGCTACAGATGGAAAAGTACCTGTGAAGATTAAGCTCGGGTCCAAAGCCATATCCCTGGCTTCTTATATAATCCGCTCCAGTGACATTGAGGCCTTATGAATAACTAAACATCTGCCACATCCATAATTGCATCTGGTGCCAGGGTTCTGTTTCTGCCATTGTCCTGTGCAAACCTGGCCGGGAGGGTGTGAATTATTCAGGTGGCTGCGTAAATGGTGGCCCGGTACTGTTCCCAGCAGTAAGTGTCTGTCAACTCCTTGCAGAGTCTCAGTGGCTTCGCTGACGGCCTTCCATGTGCTCCCCAATCTCTCGGAGAACATCGCCCCGGATCCCCGATGCGGCTGCCCGAGCAACCTGGAGAGGGGAAGCCCGAGCATGAGCAGAAGGGGGGCCGAGGAGCCCCTGAAGGGGGAGAGGAGCCGCCGAGGAGCCAGGCCCCCGACTCCCCCACCTGGCAAGTCTTCTCCCCCCCAAATCCCAGGACCTAGATTGGTTGGCCGCCCGCAGGTAGGGGGTGGCGTGGGGCCTGGGAGCGGGCGTGGCGCAGTGTCTGGGGCAAGGAGGAGAATTGAGGAGAAGCCCATGTGGGAGGGGTTCCCAAAGGATGGGCTGGGCCAGAGGGCACAGAGATTTCACCCTGTTTCCCAAGTTCACAAATTTCTATCAATTCTGTTTGAGGTGTGCCCAGGGCATGAGGCTGGGTTGCAAACTGACTCCATCAAGAGCTGAGTGGAGAGGAGGGGCTGCTTATTAGAAATAAAGACAGCAGGTATAACTTGCAGGAGGCGGAGCATGCAGCAGGGCGGGAACAGGACCTTTGCACAGACCATTTCAGCCAATCCTCATAACCGGGTAAGGGTATGAGGAATCCTGTTTTTACTGAACGAGAGTAAAACAAACATTGAATATTGAGTGTCTCGCCTCAGATCATGCAATCAGAGGAGAACCCAAGACTCTCTGAGCCAAAACTTACATTCTTAACCACTGGGCTACATGGCCTCTCCCCATGTATACAAGAGGAGTTCTGTTGAAGGTGATGGGTGTCTACGTTACAGAGCTATGGGTTCCCCCTGGGTTTGTGATCTTGCTCTTTTGCTTTTTCTTGGAGACATTCATGGCTGTAAAAACTCAAGGGGAGTTTCAGCTCTGGGTGGTTTGATGTGGAAGGAACTTTTGATCTGTGTCATGTTGGCACCAAGGAGTTGGTCTGTGCTGAGTCCTTTAAATGGGTCCATCCTGAAATTATCTCCTTAAGCCTATTTGGAATAGGATCTTTTTCTCTCTCTACCAAGCATCTCTACCAACCTATTAGTGGCTGACTGCTTATGTGGAGGCAATGAGTTTAGGGTTAGGCTGATGGGAAGAAAAGGAAGTGGAAATATTTTCGGTCATTATGTTGTTGGGTGCTGTCAAGTGGGGTCTGATTCATAGTGACCCTCATAGGGTTTTCAGTGGCTGGTTGGGGAGTGGATGGCCACATCCTTCTCTGATTTTTGAAGTGCTGGGGATTGAACCTGGGTCCTGAGAAAGTGCGGACCAGTACTTTACCAACGGAGCTAAACCCCAGCCCGTGGCTCCTGATTTTCAACCACTTCTCCCCAGAGCTGGGGAATGGACTGTGGGGCTCACACGCAGGATGCTGGAAGACTCCATCCAGAACCTTCTCCAAGACAGTTAGTTCTTTGCATGGGAAATCCGGGGTGGGAGCTGTTGCCACCCCTGGCTAAAGGCTCACTGACCTGCAATGCGCACCCTTCCAAGGAGTCCTAGGACAAGTCCCCAAAGAGCAATGGGGAGGTGGAAGTGATGAGTGCAGGGGCAGGCAGAGAAGCAGGTGGTCGTGCCTGAGGAGGTTGGCCGTGAGTCGGAGGACATTCTAGGAGGCCTCTCTGTCTCAGTTCATTTCTTTCAGGACAGAAGCCCAGTGAGACACACTGTCCATTCCACGAATAAAATTTCTGATTAGGCTTTTCCCAGCCTGGGGTAAATAGTAGAATGCTGGGCATTTCCTCTGGGAAGGAGACAAAGACTGGAGCAGACAAATGTTCCTACATTGCCCTATGTTGTTGTTGTTGTTAGGTGCCGTCAAGTCGGTATCCGACTCATAGCGACCCTCTGTACAACAGAGGAAACACTATTGTCAGTGCTTCTCTGCCGTTCATAGGGTTTTCAATGGCAGATTGACTTTTGGGAGGGGGTTGCCAGGTCCTTCTCCCAAGCCTACAGCTTCTGGTGTTCCCAGGCGGTCTCCCATCCAGGTACTAACCAGGCCCGACCCTGCTTAGCTTCCGAGATCTGACAGGATCAGACATGACAGTGGTATGGCTGCAGGCTATGGGAGCTCGGGCGAAGACAAGTATGGCCGACACTACAGAGGAAAAGGATAGTTGCTGTCATAGGTGTGAAGATATACAGCAAACAGAAAAAGAAGTCTTTGATCGATTCAGAAAGATATTCCCACGTTGGAAATGTTTCCTCGTTTGTTCTCATGTTCAGGAGACTGAGAATTCTATTTCTTTGGGGGTGAATGTGAACTCTTTCTGGACTTCAGGACTGAGGTCTTCAGGGTTGTTCCTCCCACACATTCACACACAATAAATAAACTTTCTCTTAGGCCTTTTTTGGGGCCATCCCTGTACATTATTCGAAGATTTCTTGGTGCAATGGGCAGAAGTAGTTAAGGAGAAGAGCAGTGATGTGGGGCCATGGGAAGGCGTTCTGTGGTTGTGGTCTCGGCATAGCCCAGCAGGAGTGCATTCTCACATCAGATTCCAGTGGCAAAGTCTCTCAGGGCTCACCGCCTCCTGCCACTCAGTTCTTTGGTTGGGAGCTTCCTGTAAAGCCTAGTGTTGGAGTTATTCTACAGGACAGCAGAGGACCCTTCAAATTGCTGCCCCTGCCTGCCAGCTGCAGCGACCTGAGTGGCTACACATGGTCTGGGCAGGTGAACAATATCAAAAAGCAAGGA
>VMDO01035265.1:0-15000 GCA_007922755.1 Pedetes capensis | reverse complement strand
CAGACTGGTGTTTCCACGGGACAAGCCCACTGTCCTTGAAGTCTTTGAACTCTTCCAGTGGTTTAGTGAGACAGTGGCTCTTCCTGACTGTGGGTTCAACATTGGAGAACTGACTCTTTTATCCATGTTCCATGTGCCAGAGGGAAATGAGCCAGAACCATCTTGTAAAGTAACTTATTCCATGAGACTGACCTACCATGTTGTTATTGTTGTTTGGTGCCATCGAGATGTGTCCAACTCATAGCGAACATCAAAGGGTTATCAATGGTCGATTGTTCTGAGATTGCCTTGGGAGTGGATTTCCATGTCTTTCTCCCATGTTAGCACTGCTGGGGATCAAATCTGGGACCTCAGAGACTGCAGAGCAGCACTCTACCAACTGAGATAAATTCCAGGCCCCTATCATAGGGGACATGAAAACAAAAAATGATCACTTGTGGAGAGCCTTGTGTGATCTACCATCACTCCTACATAATATACAGTCTTAGCAGGCAGTTTCAGTGAGGGGAAAATTACTCTGCTGACACATTGAGAGACTCAGGCAACAAGAGGCTTGGAAAAATTTCTTCAGAAGCAGTTTCCAATCTCTGAGGAGTAGAGACAGCTCCATGGCCTGAGGGGAACTAAAAAGACTGTCAACTCTAAACCATGATCACATAGAAAGACTCCATAATCAACAGATGACCACCTCTACCTAATAGACTCTCATATTATAGACCACACAAAAAAAACTCCTCCAATAACTTTTCTTCTTCTTCCTTTTTTTAAAAATTCCTGCTCTGGTGGAGACTTTACCCAGGATATTGCATGGGGAAGTCCTGTGGCATTGTGCAGGAAACATAACCTTTTTCTTATTTTTTCCTTGGAGACAGCATTTTGCTTGGAGACAAGATCAATTGCATGGGATGCACCTGACCTGGGGCTCAAGAACTCCGTGACTCATCTCCCAGATTTGCTGGTGTTGAAGGGGAACAAATCAGTTTCATAGACCTTTTATTTCACGGTTTTCTGTTATTTGCCCTTTTCATTGTTAAGATTCATTTCCTCTTTTTCCTTTTTTTCTAATGTAATTTTAATCTTGTTTTAGTTTTTATGTCTTTTTCTGCCTATATATCTCTCTTTTTCTATTTATATACTTTAAATCCTAGACCTACTAATTCTTATTGTTCTACTTACATTTACCTAATTTGGTTTACTTATCTTTTCCTTTGTCATGTAGTCTGTATTATCTTCAGCTATTTTCTTTTCCTCTTCTTCACAGTCATTTCTTTTCTAGATCTGCTTTTTATTATCTTTGTCTTCACCCTTGAAGCATCTTCCGTTCTGGCCTTTGTTGGTCCCCCACTATTACTTCAGGCACATAGTATTTTTGCCTTCACTCTAAATGTTTTGTAACTGCACATCTTTCTCTGCATTATTACTGCCATTCTTTTTCCAGTGACATTTACTGGTGCAACTGTTGTTGTTAGCGGGCATCATGTTGAATCAAATAGGCAGTGACTCTCATAAGGTTTTTGATGGCTACTTATTTCCAGATTATTTTAATAATGCACTTCCATGCCCTCTCCCACACTTGCAATGCTGGGGATCAAACCTAGTGTCTTAGAGAGCACAGAGCTTCACTCTATTACTTGGGGTAAACTACAATGATTTTAAGTGTATTTCCATATCTGGTCATGAAGGGTATTGTGCTTGTTACAATTGTTTGCCTTTCTCCCTGGGAGTGACATGAGAGACCTTGACCACAGTGAAAGCTCTCACTAAGTAGAATCCTAAATTAAATTGGAAGAGGTATTGCCCCTAGAGATGCACAAACCTCCAACCAGAAGAAAATCAATACAGCACCTAGATCACAAAGTCACCAATGTAGAGGACAAAAATCAGCAAAATAGATGAGAATGTAAGCCAGGAAATTGAGGCTTTACAAAAAACAAGAGGGAGAAACAGACATTTTGGAAATGAACTTAATAAGTCAAATAAAATACACAATGGAGAGCATCACTGGCAGACTAGATAAAACATGGCAGAGTATCAGAGATAGAGGGCCAGATTGAGGAAATACTACACTAAGATATCACCAAAGAAAAAATAACATGACCACGATTTTCAAGAACTTTGTAACATGATCAAGAGATAAAACCTAAAAATCAATGAGGTAGAAGAAGGTATTGGGATAAAAATTAAATGAATAGAAAACTTATTCAGTGAAATTATAGTGGAAAATTTCACCAAACTGGGGAAAGAAATGGACATCTAACCAGAAGAGGCATGTATTATAACCAAATAGACACTATCAGAAAAGAACTTCCCCATATGCATAATAATTAAAATGGCAATATTACAGAACAAAGATACAATATAAAAAGAGAAAGACATCAAATCACTTACAAAGGAAAATCCATCAGAATTACATCAGAGCTCTCAGCACACACCCTGAAAACTAGGAATGGATGGAGGGATAAATTTTAATCCCTGAAAGTAAATGATTGTCATCCAAGTTCATTATGTCCATCAAAGTTATCATTTAAAATTGCAGGAGAAATAAAGGCGTTCCAAGACAAGTCACTGTAAAGAACGCATGACTGCCAAGCCAGCATTGCAGAAGACACTTAAAGGAATCCTATGCACACAGGATAAAGAAAGAGAATATCAAACATGACAGTCTAGGAAAAAATAAACTTTATGGGGGTATAGGCAACCTAGAGAGAACTAGGAAATAATCAGTTACATTTAACACAAAAGCCCTGCAAATGGTGAATATAATAAGGAAAAAAAAAAAGAGAATGAATAGCATATGACCCAACCAAGAAAATACCCAACGTAACTTCAAAAACAAGTAAAACCCTCTCAAAAAGAACTCTACATATAAATGGTGTTATGTCTCCAATTAAAAGAAAGAAATTAGTGGACTGGATTTAAAAAAATTTTAAAAACATAAAAAAATTAAAAAACTAGATCCTAATACATTTTGCCTGCAAGAAACACATTTCACTGGCTGGGACACCCACAGTCTGTAAGGAAAAGAATGTAAATTGATATGGAAGCCCCAAAATTAGGACTAGCCATCCTTATAACAAAGTATGTTTCAAGTCAACACTAATTAAAAGAGACAAATTTCACTACATATTATTTAAGGGAATAATTGATCAAGAAGGTTTAACAATTATAAACATATATATGCTGAATAAGGGTATATACAACTTCATTAAAAAACACACTACTAGACTTAAAGGGACAGATAGGTAGAGATACAATGATATTGGTTGTTGTCCATAGCCCATTCACATCAGTAGGACATCCAGACAAAATATCAACAGTCTTCAGAGTTAAACACAATAGATGAAATGGACTTAATAAATATTTTCAGGATATTCCCCATGAAAGCTACAAAATGTGCATTCTTCAAAGCAGAACATAGAACTTTCTCTAAAACACATCATGTTTTGGCCTTAAATCAAGCCTTCACAAACGCAGGAAAGAGAAATAATGTTGTGTACTTTATCAGACCACAATGGAATAAAAGTAGAAATGAAGAGCTAGAGAAATTACAGAAACTATACAAATATTTCCCAAATGAACCATACACTTTCTTTGTTTTGTTTTTTTTGAGACAGGGTTTTGTTAATTATGCAGGCTGCCTCTGCTCTCAAACTCATCCTCCTGCCTGTGCCTCCTAAATTCCTGGGATTACAGGTGTGTAGGACCACGCCCAACTTGAACCATACATTCTTAAATGATCAACATGAACTTGAAGAAAATCTGAGAGAAAATTTTAAAATTCTTACAATCAAATACAAATGAAAATATAACCTACCAGAATCTGTGAAGTACATCAAAGGAAGTCCTAAAGAGGGACCTTTATAACTCTAACTGCCTGCATTAAGAAATCAGAGCAGGTTCAATCAAATAATTTACTTACGCATTTCAGGCTCTTAGAGAAAGCCATATAGCTTCCAAGGAGCATTCTGGTAGCAATTCTTCAAAGACAGATCTGTTGGTTCTTTTGGCAGTCTATGATATATTTAATATTCATTTCTAGTACCATAATTCAAAAGCACCAATTTTTCTCCTACCTGTCTTATTCAATGTCCAGCTTTCACAACCAAATTATGTGACTGAAAATACCATGGCATGAGTCAGGCCCATCTTCCTCTTCAATATGATATCTTTACTGTTCAATACTCTAAGCAGATCTGTTGCCACAGCTTTTCATAAAGAAATGCATCTTTTGATTTCTTTTTTTAATGTTGTGATTTCTTAATTGCTACTTCCATGGGTATTGATTGTAGAAGCAAGTAAAGCAAGGTCGTACACAATCTCAATCTTTGCTCCATTTTTTGTGAAGTTGCACACTGAACTAGTTGTAAGGATTTTTGTTTTGTTGATGTTGAGCCACAATCCATACTGAAGGCTATGTTCTTTGATCTTCAAGAGTAAATGTGTCAAATCTTTTTCACTTTCAGCAAGCATAGTTGTGTCATCTGCATACTACAGATAATGTCTTCCTCCAATCCTGATGCCATGTTCTTCCTCTCAAAGTCCAGCTTCTCAGATTATTTGCTCATCATAGAAATTGAAGGTCTATGGTGAAAGGAAAGAGCCTTGATGAACAGTTCTCTTGACTTAAAACCATGCAGTGTTTCCTTGTTCTGTTTCAATGACTGCTTCCTGGTCCATGTACAGACTCCACACAAGTACAATTATGTGCTCTAGTATTCCCACTCTTTGCAGTGTTATGCATAATTTGTTATGATCCTCACAGTCAAATGCCTTTAAACAGTCTATAAAACATAGATAGACATCTTTTTCATATTCTCTGCTTTTGACTACTATCCATCTAACATCAGCAGTGATGTCCCTGGTTCCCTACCCTCTTCTGAATCCAGCTTGATTTTCTCGCAGTTCTCTGTCTATATACTGCTGCAGACACTTATGAAAAATCTTTTGTAAAATTTTGCTGGTGTGTGATATTAATGACACCCCACAACAGTTTCTACATTCAGTTGGATCCCCTTTTTGAGAATAGGCACAAATATGGATCTATTCCAGTCAGTTGGCCAAGTTGTTGTTTTGCAAATCTTTTGACATAAAGATGTTACCACCGCCAGAGCTATATTTGTTTGTGGAAACATCTCTATTGGTATTTCATCAATTCCTGGAGCTTAGTGTTTCATCAGTTACTTCAAGGCAGCTTCTACTTCATCCTTCAATATAATTGATTCCTCATCACATGCAACCTATTAAAAGGGTAGGCAATCCTCCAGCTTGTGTTTGTATAGTGTTTCTGTGTATTCCTTCCATGTTCTCTTGATTTATCCTGCATAATTTAACATTTTCCCTGGAGAATCTTTCACTATTGTCATTCGAGGCTTGAATTATTTTCTTCAATTCCTAAAGTTTGAGAAAAATTGAGCATGTTCTTCCCTTTTGGTTTTCTGTCTCAAGCTCTTTGCACATCATTAAAATATTTCTTTTTGTCTTCTTAAACTGCTTTTTGAAATCTTCTGTTTACTTCCTTCACTTCCTCATGTCTTCCTTTTACTTTGGCTGCGTGACATTCAAGGGAAAGTTCACAGTCTGTTTTGACCTGTAATTTGGTCTTTGTTTCACGTATTTTTAATAATCTTTTGCTTGCCTCATGAATATCTTTGTTGTTATGTCCCCACTCATCTGGTCTTGTATCATTTGTGTCCAATGCATTAAACCTATTCTTGAGGTGATCTCTGAACTCAGATGTGGTATACTTAGATGGAATATACACTCATAACTTGGCTTTCATACATTTGATCTAGTTTTCTTCAATTTCACTTTGAACTTGCACATGAGCAGTTGAAGGTCTGATCTACAATCAGTTCCTGGTATTTTTCTGACATTTCATGTGGAGATTTTCCATCATTTCTTGCCACAAATGGAGTAAATTTTGTTCTGTGTGTTCCCTCTGGTGAAATCCATGTGTATAGTCACCATTTATGTTGGTGAAATCATGTATTTGCTATGAAAAGATCATTGGTCAGACAAATTTATATCATGCAATCTCCAACATCATTTCCATCACCAAGGTTGTATTTTCTGACCACCGAACCTTCTTGTTTTCAACTTTTGCATGCCAGTCATCGGTAATTTTCTGTACATCCTGATTGCACATTTTACCTGTTTCAGATTGAAGTAGCTGGTAGAAATTTTCCCTTTCTTCATTCGTACCCTTAGTGGTGGGTGGATAAATTTGAATAATAGTCATATTAACTGGCCTTGCTCATAGGCATATGGATATTATTGTATTCCTGATAGCATTGTATTCCAGAACAGACCTTGAAATGTCTTCTTTGATGATGAATGCAACCCCATTGCTCTTTACTGTATCATTCATTCCCATTATAGCAATCCATATGATTATCTGACTCAAAATGGCCTATGCTGTTCTGCCTTAGCTCACTGATGCCTACAATGTCCATGTTTATGCCCTCTACTCCTCCTTCAGCGATTTTTAATTTTCCTAGATTCATACTATGTACATTTCATGTTCCAATTTTTAATGGATATTCACAATTCTTTCTCCTCATTTGAGGCATGCCACATCAGAAAATGCAGATCCCCGGGGCCTTACTCCATTTCCATCATTAAAGTAGACTCTACTTTGAGGATCCAAATTTCCCCAGTAGTCTTTTGAGTGCCTTTCAACATATGGGCCTCTTTTTCTGGCATGATATCTAACAGTGTTTCTCTGTTATGTATAGGGTTTTTTGATGGCTACTAGTTTCAGAAGTGGGTTGCCAGGTCCTATTCTCTAGTTTGTCTTCGTCTGCAAGCTCAACTGAAACCTGTCCACCATGGGTACCCTACTGGTATCAGAGATACTGGTGGCATAGCTTTCACCCTCAAAGCAATATGCAAGCTCCTACAGTATAGCAACCTGACAGACATGTGAGGAATTTGCTGACAAGATGATACTATACTTAAAAACCTTAAAGACTCCACCAGCATACTCTGAGAGCCAATAGAAACGTTCAGTAAAGTAGCTATATACAGAATCAGTAAATATAAATCTTTTTTCTATACTAATAGTGACCAGGCAGAGAAAGAAATAGGAAGGCACACCTATTCACAATAGCTTCAAAACAAACAACATACTTGGAAAAACCTAACGAAGGAGATGAGAGAACTCTATAATGTAAACTTTGGAAAACTAAAGAAAGACTTTGAAAAGGCACCTCAATGTGAAAAAATCCCCCATGTTCACTGATTGAAAGACTTAATATTGTACAAATGACTTTATTTCCAAAAACAAATTATAAATATAAGGTAATTAATATCAAAATCCCAATGACATTCTTCACAGAAATAGAGGAAGCAAGACTAAAATAATACAGAACTACAAAAGACCTCAAATTACTAATGTGATCCTGAGTAGAAAAAATCAATGCAGAAGGCATCACAATTTCTGATTTCCAATTATACTACAAAGCCACAGTAATAAAAGCTTCATGGTATTGGCACAGAAATGGATATGTGTACCAATAGCACAGAAAAGAGACATCAAAAAATGATTCTGTTCATCTACAATGACCTGATAATTGACAAAGTTGCCAAAAATATGAGTTGGGGAAAAGACTGTCTTCACTAAGTGGTGCTGGGATAAGTGCACTTAATCATAATTTGGATGCAAGGGTATATGGAGAAATAATCCCACAAAAAGACATACAAGTAGAAGAGAGGCCTTTGGTGTGGGGCCGTGCGAGGGGACAGGTGGTGAACAAGAGGGTAAGCGGGAAGTTATCTGTGCAAAGTACAATGATACAAACATATGGAAATGTCACAATGAAAGGCACATCAGTAAGAACAACACTAAGTTTTACATTAAGCATTTCCAATAAAAAAGAACATACAACTAATTATGTACCTTTTTCTTTACCTTTAAATTATAAAAAATGTTGAACATCATGTCCCCATTTACTACTACCTCAAACGTGGAGAAACACTATACCTTTCCAAGACTCTCTTGCCCTGGTACAGAAAGGATTTTTATGAAAATGAAAACATTTTATGTGGTGCACAAAGGTATACATTTGCTACATTTGCTAAAGCTCATCCAGTGTGCAACAGATCATGTTGCTCATAGCATATATATCGGAATTTTCTCCTTAATGATACACCAATATTGGCTTCAGAATTGTGCCGTGTAACAAAGAATGCAAGTTATTACTGGGGAAGGCATGTAGATGAGGGTTGCATGTGGCACATGGAAGAATCTGAACTTCTGCCCAATTTTTTTTTTTTTTTTGCAGTACTGGAGTTTGAACCCATGGCCCTGTCCTTGCATGCTTTGCAAGTGATGTACCACTGAGCTGCACACTCAGCCCACTTTTTAAATTTGAGATGCAGTCTCACTAAATTTTGCAGAGTCTCTCTGGTCTGGAACTTGCGACCTTCCTGCCACTGGCTCCCTAATCACTGGGATTACAGGCTTGCACAACCACCCTCAGCTTTGTGCACAATTTTCCTATAAAGTGAATACAGCTCTGAAAATGCTTTTGGGTTTTAAGGGCAACACATTTCTAATTAGATAGCCAGAGGACACATGTCACTCATGTGTACTTAAAGTATAGGCAGTCTAGAGAAGTGCTATGAGCATGAAGTAAGTGAATTACAAGAATTTTCTATAAAAAATGAATGTTGAAACTTCAATTGTAATTCTTGTATTGTTAACATGTTTGGATACTAAAACTTTAGGTTTGTTTGTTTGCATAGAATTAATAATGAAGATTAAGTTTAAAACGTTTTCCTTTCTGTAACCACCATGTAGGCTCATGACTTGGCAAATTCAAGGCCACAGCATAAAATTCAGAGGGAGGCTATGGCTATCCAATGAATTTGTGCCTCTGATGTATATATCAAATTCCTCATCAGTGTTACATGAGAATTTGGGCCTTTTGGAAATACGATCTCTGCAGAAGGACTTAAATTGGATGAGGTTTAAAGTGGCTCTAATCCAGTATGATTGTAGTCTTATTGGATGAAGACTCAGCCAAAGGGTCGACACATAGGCAATGTAGTGATGCAGCTGAAATGCTAGGATTGCTGAGATCAAGTGTCTCCACTATTGACTGAGAAGAGATAAAGGAGATTCTGCCTTTATCTCAGAGAATGCTGAGGACCAGTGAAAGGCAGATTTGAACTCCTATGATGCATAACTATTATAAAATTGTTCTACTGTGTTACAAGCCACTTGCTATCTTGGTTCTTTTCTATACTATTCCTGGGACGTGAATGTAGGCATTGATGGCTAAGCTCATATGACATAGATATCAACAGAGAACAGATAAACGACAGGGACTTTATTGTTGCACTTCATGGTAGGAGTGTTTTCCATGCATTTTGATTATTGTAGGCCGATGTACCTAAGTTTCCACAATGGTATTCTGGAGCTGTCATACCTACAAGGCCATTGGAGTGTTTGCTATGACAGGTACAGAAATGATTTATGATGGAGATTTTGTTGATATTTGTGAGATAAGTATTCAAAATTTGGGAAACTGATCTGAAAATATGGAGGATGTCTCATCTTGTGCTCCCTCACAGATATTTTGAGATAAATGGGATATTTATTAATTGGAAATGAACGTAAATGATTCTTTTATATATTTTTTGTCCTCACTTCCTCTTTGGTATCAGAAATTCTGCTTTGTTACCCTTTGGAGATGCAAACGTCTTTCTTCTTGCTGTGTTATAGAATTTGTATGGTAAAGTGAGGTTCCATAGATGAGCCTTGCTTAAGCTTTCAGTATTCTTAATATTTCTGTGGAAACTTGGAAAGAGTTGTTCATCCATAGAGGAAACACTTTGGGGTTAGATGCCCAACAGTCATGGAGTTAAAATGTGGGACCCAGGACTTGAGTCAGTCTGGGTTTTGTCTAACATTTTAAAGACTATATTGAGAATTTACATACTTCCTATTTTTTGATACAGTTTTGTCACAGTGGTAGAGACACATCAAAACTCCTAGACAACAAGGGTACAAGGGAGGGAATAAATCTTTGAAATGTAGAGTAAA
The DNA here is from genome assembly GCA_007922755.1 of Pedetes capensis. Classification (NCBI taxonomy): domain Eukaryota; kingdom Metazoa; phylum Chordata; class Mammalia; order Rodentia; family Pedetidae; genus Pedetes; species Pedetes capensis. The sequence continues at coordinate 4,952 of VMDO01035265.1, read as the reverse complement.
TGAAGCAGAAAAGCCTTCATCTGAAAACAACAAATTAAAATCCCAGGAGACATAAGAAAAAAATAAATTACATGAATCTCATATCAATCAACAGGGAAAATTTTACAGAGAACTACTCAGACCTAAAAAAGCCATATTAAAATGATGTTATAATAATACTTTTTCATGAGGTACTGAGGAGTTGAATGCTGTGTCTCACAAAAACTATTGCAAGGGCTCTAACACTGAGCCACACATCCAGCCCTCATTTTACATTTTATTTAGAGTCACAATTTCAGTAAGTCACACAGTCTGCCTCTGGCCTTCAGCTTGTTATCCTCCTGCCTCTGCCTCCTAAATTGCTGGGATTATAGCCATTACACATCATGCCTGGCTAATGCAATACTTCTAATCTATTTAAATAAAGAAAGGAAAGAACACTGTATGTGCAAAAACTAAAGTTTTCTTGCATGCTTTAAAACATCAAAGATGTTGCAAACAGAAAGAATAGAACAGATGAAATAAAATTCAAACAAAAGGAATAATGGTGGAGATGTTTCCCAAAATGAAGCTGTTTTTTAAATCTGAAAATGTGTGATGAGGTGTATGTTGAGTAAATTTAAAAATTCACTCCTGTAGCCAGGCATGATGTTACATGCCTGTAATCCCAGTGGCTCAGGAGGCGGAGGCAGGAGGATTGCATGTTTGAGGCCAGAAGCAGACTGTGTAAGTTAGCGAGACCCTGTCTCAAAAAAAAAAGAGTAATGAAATGGGCTGGGTTGCAGCTCAGTGGTACATCACTTGCAAAGCTTGTAAGAGCGAGGCCCTGGGTTCAATCCCCAGTAAAACACACACACACAAAAAAATCACTCTTAGGTACATTATGGTGAGTTTACAGAATATGCAGTGTTTCCTTCATGACAACATCCAAATAATTATTTATGTAAGCGTACTATTAGTGTTGAATGTGCTTATACCATGAGTGCATTTATAATGGTCCACAGAGAAGACCCCCACATGTCTGTCAGTTTCTTATGCTGTGAAGGCTTACATATGGCTGCGATGCTAAAGCTGTTCTATCAATATGACACCAGCAGGATCACCCATAGTGGACAGGTTTCACCTGATCTTCCAGACTAAGACACACTAGGGAGTAGAACCTGGCAGCCCACTCCCAAAATACTCCTGACAATCTCATGACAATCAGAGAAACACTCATAGATATAGTGCCAAAAAATGAGCACCACAGAATGGAAGGTCCTCCAATGATGGCTGAGGAAGAGTTGCTTCCTCAAAGTAGCATCTACCTTAATGACAGAAGTGGAATAAAGCCCACAGACCTCCATTTGCTGATGTGACGTGTCTCAAAACGATAAGGAACAATTGTAAACCTCCATTAAAAATTTGGTCTTGGAATGCACACAGTATGAATCTAGGAAAACTAGAAACCATCAAAAGGGAAGTGGGATGCATAATATCAACATTCTCGGCATCAGCGAATTAAGATGGACTGGCATAGACCATTATGAATCAGATAATCATATGGTCTACTACTGTGGGAATGACAAGGAAAAATGTGGTTTGACTCAGCATCAAAAATGGCATCTCCTAATGTATTCTGAAGTACTGGTGACTGGAATGCAAAAGTTGGAAATAAAAGAAAAGGCTCAGCAGTTCTAAAATAGGACCTTGGTGACAGAAATGAGGCTAGAGATCACATGATAGAATTTTGTCAACCCTATGACATTTTCATGAAAAATATATCTTTTCCCCAACATAAACAGTGACTATAAACCTGGAAGCCTCCAGATAGAACGTCTAAGAAAAAATCTGACTATATTTGTGGAAAGAGATGATGGGAAATCTCAATATCGAATGTCAGAAACTGACCAGGTGCTCGTTATAGATCAGATCATTAAATGCTTATATGCAGGTTCAAACTGAAACTGAAGAAAGTTAGAGCAAGTGTACAAGAGCCAAGACATGACCTTCAGTATCTCCCACCTGAGTTCAGAGATGACCGGAAAGACAAGTTTAATGCATTAGACACTAATGACAGACCACATGAGTAGTGGCATGACATCAAAGACATCATTCATGAGAAAACAAATGTTTACTACAAAGACAGGAGCAAAAGTAAAGACCAAATTACACATCAAAGAGACTCTGAAACTTACCCTTGGATGTCAAATCACTAAAGTAAAAGGAAGATGTGATGAAGTTAATGAACCAAATGGAAGATTTCAAAGAGCAGATCAAGAAGACAAATCCAAATATTATAATGACATGTGCAAAGAGCGGAAATAGAAAAGCAAAAGAGAACATGCTCTTTTTATCTCAAGCTTAAGGAATTGAAGAAAAAATTTAACCCTCAAGTGGCAAAAGTGAAGGATTGTATGGGGAAAATATTAAATGATTCAGGAAACATTAAAAGAAGGTGGAGTCATTATACCAGAAAGAATTGATTGAGGAGCAACCATTTCAAGAGGTTGGATATGGTACTGAAGGAAGAAGTGGAAGCTGGTTTGAAGGACCTGGAAAAACACAAGGCTCCAGGAAATGAAACACCAATAGAGATTTTTCAAGAAACAGATGCAGCACTGGACATGCTAACTTCTTTATGCCAAGAGAGGTAGAAAACAACTGCCGATCAACTGACTGGAAGAGATGCATATTTGTGCCTATTCTTAAGAAAGGGGATCCAATCAAATGTGGAAATTTTGGAATGAAATCTTTAATATCACACTCAAGCAAAATTTTGCTAAAGATCATTTATAAATAAATGCTACTGTATATAGGCAGGGAACTGCTGTATACTCAAGCCAAATTCAGAAGAGGGTGCAGAACCACTGACATTATTGCTGATGTCAGATGGATATTAGCTGAAATCAGAGAATACTAGAAAGATGTCTATCTATCTTTTCTTGACTCTGCAAAGGCATTTCACTATGGACCATAACAAATTATGGATAACACTATGAAGAATGGGAATACCAGAGCACTTAACTGTACTCATGAGGAATCTGTACATGGACCAGTAGGCAGTTTTTTGATCAGAACAAGGAAACAATGCCTGGTTCACAAGCAAGGAAGGTGTATGTTAAGGCTGTACCCATTCACCATACCTCTTCAATCTCTATGCTGAGCAAAAAATCTGAGAACTGGGGCTTTGTAAAGAAGCATTCAGCATGGTGACTGGATGAAGATTCATTAACACCCTGCATTATACACATGACACAATTCTGCTTGCTGAAAGTGAAAAGAATTTGAAACATTTATTGATGAAGATCAAGGAACACAGCCGTCAGTATGGATTGTGCCTCAACATCAACACAACAAAAATCTTGACAACTGGGTCAGTAAGCAACTTCATGATACAAAGAAAAAAGATTGAGGTTTTCCATGATGTTGCTTTACTTGTTTCTATAATCAACACCCATGGAAACAGCAGTCAAGAAATCAAAAGTTGCATTGTCTTGGGGCAAACTGTTGTGAAAGATCTCTTTACAGTGTTGAAAAGTAAGGGTCTCCCATTGAAGATGAAGATGAGATGACTCATATCATTGTATTTTTCATTGAATAATATGGATGTCAAATCTGGATATTGAATAAGGGAACCGAGAGAAGAATTGATGCTTTTGAACTATGGTTTTGGAGTTGGATATTGAATATACCATAGACTGCCAAAAGAGCCAACGGATTTATCCTAGAATAAGTGCAACCAGACTGCTCCTTGGAAGCAAGGATAGCTAGGCTGGATCTTACATATTTGGGACATGTAGCCAGGAGGGACCAATCCCTGGAAAAGGACATTGTATTTGGGAGGTTGGCAGGTCAATGACAAAAAGGGAAACCCTCCATTAAATTTATTGACAGAGTTTCTGCAGCAATGAGCTTAAATATAAGTAAAGTTGTGTGCATGGCACAGAATTGGTGTTTCAGTAAGTTATACACAGGGTCATTATGAGTCAGATCTGACATGATGACACCTCACAACAACAACAGGATGCAATATATCGCTCGCACATGTGTACCTAAGTGAATAAAAATGCGGGAGTTACCTGCACACTTGTGTATTGTGATGTTATTCACAATTTTAATGTTATGGAATGTGGCCAGGTGCCCATCAATAGAGGAATGGAAGGAATGGATAAAGAATATGTAGTATGTTGTTTTGTTGTTGTTGTTAGGTGCCGTCGTGTCGGTGTCCTACTCATAGCGACCCTCTGTACAACAGGGGAAACACTATTGTCAGTGCTTCTCTGCTGATCATAGGGTTTTCAATGGCAGATTGATTTTTGGGAGGGGGTTGCCCGGTCCTTCTCCCAAGCCTATAGCTTCTGATGTTCCCAGGTGGTCTCCCACCCAGGTACTAGCCAGGCCCGACCCTGCTTAGATTCTGAGATGTGATGGGATTGAATGCCACAGGGCTAGACCTGTAGGTTACGTAATATATATATATATATATATATATATATATATATATATATATGAGTATTATTCGGCCATAAACAAGTGTGAAGTCATGTAGTCTGCATGACTACAGGTGGAATTCAAGTTTATCATATTAAAAAAATAAACCAGAATCCACAATATAATTTGACATAATTTGGTCAGCCAAACCCAGATTAATAAATGACATGAAGAAGACTGGAGATTATTTGGGATCAGGAAGAGGATCAGTTAGGAGGGGAAGGGTGTGCTAAAAAAAGGCAGCGAAAAATGTGTGACTATTATCACTTTACATTACATGTGTTTGTTAGGTGCCACAGGATTGAGGCTGAGTCATACTGACCCCATGGACAACAGAATAAAACACTCTGGGACACTGTGCCATACTAGGCACATTGTCATTGCATCTCTACTCTTCATAGGGTTCTCAATGGTCAATTATTTTGGGCCTGGACTGCCAGGTCCTTCTTCCATATTTGCATTGCTGATGATTGAACCCAGGGCCTCAGACTGTGCAGAGC
>VMDO01035264.1:0-16245 GCA_007922755.1 Pedetes capensis | reverse complement strand
GAATGGGATTACCAGAGCATTTAATTGTACTCATGAGGAATGTATACATGGACTAGAAGGCAGGTGTTGGAACAGTACAAGGAAACCTGCTTGATTTAAAGTCAGAAATGGTGTTTGCCAGGGCTGTGTCATTTCACCATATCTCCTCAATCTCTATGCCAAGAAAATAATCTGAGAAGCTGGACTTTATGAAAAAAAATGTGGCAAAATGACAGGAAGAAGACTCATTAACAACCTCCTTGCCAAAAGTAAAGAGGATTTTAAACACTTGCTGATGAAGATCAAAGAACACAGCCTTCGGTATGGATTGTGCTTGAACATCAAGAAAACAAAAATTTTTTAAGTAATCAGTAAGCAACTTCATAATAAATAGAGAAAAGGTTGATACTGTCCATGATTTTCCTTTACGTGGTTCTACATCAACACTCCCGAAGCAGCAGTCAAGAAATCCAAAGGTGCATTTCATTGACAAAAGCTGTTTCAAAGGACTTCTTTAAAGTATTGAAAAATAAAGATGTCCCTTTGAAGATGAAGGTGCTCCTGATTCATACCATAGTATTTTTAGTTGTATCATGGGCTTGTGAAATCTGGACAGTGAAAATGGGAGACAGAAGAGTTGATGCTTTTGAATTATGGTATTGGAGATGAATATGGACTATACCACAGATTGACAAAAGAACCAATAGATCTGTCCCAGAAGAAGTGCAATGGGAGTGCTCCTTAGAAGCAAGGATGACTAGACTGCTTCTTACATATTTTGGATATGTTGTCAAGAGGGACCAATCCCTGGAAAGGACATCATGATTTGGAAAGTGGCAGGTCAGTGAAAAAAAAGGAAAACTCTCAACTAGATGTACTGACACAATGGGTGCAATAATAAGCTTAAGCATATGAAAGACCATATGCATGCCACATTGTCAGTCATGTTTTGTTCTGTTGTACATAGAGTGCCTATGAGTCTGACATGAATTGATGGCATTTAACAATTTTGCCTGTTATTCTAAGTTAGCAAATATATATATTCTTCCTCAAACATGAATGCAAGAAATTTAATATTTTCTTAAACCTAAAATTAATTTTGATTTTGCTTCTATGTTGTCAGAAATATCATTGTTTCTTTCAGGGATATGCATGCTTCTTCCTCCAGGATTATGACTCTGTAGAGATATTTGATTATTGTTAGTAATAGTGGTGGTGCTGTCTACAGCCATACCACCTTGGCAACTGATCTGGTCAGATCTCAGAAGCTAAGCAGGATCCAGCCTGATCCAGTTAGTAGTTGGATAGCAGACCACCTGGGAGACAGACCTGGTAGCCCACCTCTGAAAAAATCAACCATGGAAAATCCTATGAATAGCAGAGAGACATTGACAATAGTGCTTAGCATGGTACAATGTCACATAGTGTTCTGTTCTATTGCACATATGGTTGCTATGAGTTGGACCCAGCTCGAAGGCACCTAACAAGAACAAGAAGTGGTGGTATAAGGGAGATCTAATCTTGGAATTCGCCTTAGAGTCACCTAGTCTTAGTGTTGTCTGTTCCCACCAGTTTCTGTAGAGACAATCTTCATAGTATGTTTCCCTCAATTGTCCATCTATTCTGCCTTCAGCTAATCCATCCCTTATTGTCCTTTTTAAAGGTCCTATCAGCTATGTCCATATTACCTGTGGGTGCATAAAAGTATGCTGATACTTCATATCCAGTCTAAAACATATCTGTTGCTTCTTTTAGGTCCTTCTAGGTTTCCATCAAGACTACAGGTATTTGAGCTTTATAAAGTTGTATAAGTATTTCCATGTACAAAGGTACCTGGCCAAGAGAAGGATGGAAGCTGAAATGTGTTTTAGACAATTTTCTTGCCAAGCCTTTCTAGCACAGAGAAAGAAGTACCATTTGTGTTACAGAAAGGCCTTGTGGCTTCCTTTAGATACTAGTCTTCTTCTTCCTAGAGGAGGCACTTTTTCTAATTAACATGAAAGTAAAATGTGGCAGCAGTGGCCCTGGAATTTACCCTTGCAACTTGAAACAATCTGAGGGCATTGACATTTCCCATCCTTTCATCCTGATTTTACCAAATCTAGAGAGAGATGCACAAAATTGAGCTCTTTTCATAACTTAACTTGCCTTTAGAAGCTTATCACTTCCTGTCTAATGTTTCTGACACATCCAAAGAGATTTTTAGAGGTAAGTGAGAAATATAAGAAACATATCTTACTCCCATTATTTATTAAATAATCTGACAACATTTTCTCCAAAGGTTTTGAAGCATGAAGTCAAAATTATTATTATAATGTCATACCCACCCCCAAAGCAATGAGCAGAGAGTGGCTAGTTTCAATGGATGAGGGGCAGAGTTGGTACAGAAGTAGGCAACAAAGACTAAAACAGGGGAATTAATAGATCACACACACACTCTAATATACTTCCTTACTATAAAATAAAATATATTAGGTGGGTGCCATGGCTCATGACTGTAATGCCAGAGACTTGGGAAGCTGAGACAGGAAGATTACAAGTTTGAGCCTAGAGGCAGCCTGCACATGTCATTGAGATATGAAATGAAATGAAATCAAGTCAAAAATGTGAAATGAAATGAAATGGTCTGGGAGTGCTGCACAGTGATGGAGCACTTGCCTAATATGAAAGAGAAGTCGAGTATAATCCTCCAGTACTGCCTTAAATAGAATAAATACATACATACATACATACATACATAAATAAATAAATAAATAAATAAATAAATAAATAAAATTTTAAAAATTGTATCTTCTTGATGATTTTGGAGATTCAAGGGACTTTTCCTTGGATAGCTTTTCTATGTAAATATTTCTCATTATTTCATTTCAAAATTCAGAATGTGCACATTTTGGCTTTTCCTTTTTGTCTTAAAGTGTAGGCACATATTTAGGTCATGAAACACTGGGGCTACAGGTATAGCTCAGTGGTAGCATGCTTGCCTACTCTGTGTGAGGTCTTGGGTTTAGTCCTTGAAACAAGAAAAGCAAAAACTCCAGAAAATAGCCTCCATAGTAATTTTAAAGTATTCTAAGGCATGGCTATAAACTCAATTATTTATTGTTATGACTTTCAAAGGTCAGTTGGATAATTTCTCTTTAATTTTTATTTACCAATAATCTTACAGTGAGCATTCATATATAGTACATCTTTGTACATTTTCCCTTTTATAAGAAAAGTATTTTGATGGTATAATTCCCAAGACCTTCCATATTGAGAATGTATTAAGGTTGTGAATGCTAATGCTGTATAAATATGACCTCAAAATACTTGGGAAATAAATTCATTCTCCTCCCTCTTTTTAACTCAATAGAGCTAGTTCCTTAGTTTCCTTAGTGCTATTGTTAGGAAAAAATGATGAGTTGTAGCAATTTTTTGCACTCTTTTACTAAGAATTGACACCACAATATCCTCTGGTTGAAAGTTTAAAATATTGTTTTAAGAGATTATAATATAATAAGAAACTTATTCTACCTTTGCCATTCCCCATTTTTTTATCAAACATTAACTATTTTTAACTTGTCTCTTTAGTTGTATTATTTCCACATCTTTGAAATAGGTGTTTATAATGTCATTTTTATTACGAAGTTAGGACTTTATCTATAGTCCTCGCTGGGAAAGATATTAAAACTCCTTTTATGTCTACACTTTGTGAATCAGCTTTCTTCTTCCCATCTTCTCTGTCTGAATGCCCAAACATAATTATATCAGTATTTATTTCCTTTGTTGAAATCTCAATGATGTACATAAGTAATGTACTTATATTACTATTTATTATTCCATCAACTAGAAAATACATATTATCCCTTTCTTTTATTTTCCACTTTAATCTCTGGCCCTTATATTTTTTACTCTATACAGTTATTTTTCATTTTCAAATTTGACAAAATCTATATTCCATGGTCACATTCCAACTTCTGTATTTGTCCATAGTATGATGTTAAAATTGAAGAATTTAAAAATGAATTTATAGCTTAATGACATTATAATTGTAAATGTTGTTGTTGTTGTTGTGTGCCATCGAGTCGGTATCTGACTCATAGCGACCCTCATAGGGTTTTCAATGGCAGAATGTTTCGGGATTGCCTTGGGAGTGGATTGCCAGGTCCTTCTCCCATTTTTGCGGTGCTGGGAATTGAACTCAGGACCTCAGAGACTGCAGCACAGCACTCTACCAACTGAGCTAAATCCCAGTCCCATAATTGTAAATAATATGCTAAAAATACTCCATATAGAATGTAAACAATTTTTAATTTTCATTGCCATAGGATATTCTTTATATATTTTAATATTTTATTAGTGATATTCATTATAATTTATATATCACACAATGCACCCACTTAAGTTGTACAATGTTTTTATTTTTATTTATTCATTTTTGTGGATCTCAGTGGTTTTAAAATATTCTCAGAATTCTGTAACCACCACAACAAATTGTAGAAAATTTTCATTGCCAAGATTAAACTCCATAACCATAATTATTTCCTTCTGATTCTATCATCTCTCTCTTTCCATAAGCCTAGGAAAATCTAATTTTATATGTGTAGATTTATGTATTTTAGATATGTCATTTAAATGGAATCATATAAGATATTTTGTGATTATTTCCTTTGTTTTAACACATTTTAAAATTTTATCAATGTATATATCAGGATTTTGTTGCTTTTTATAGCTAAATAGTATTCCCTTGTATGGACTTACCATATATTATTTTTCCATTCACCAGTTGGACATGTGGACTGTTTCTACTTCTTGACTATTTTGAATAAGGCTGCTATGAGCATTTGTAGTTTAGTTTTTGTGTGGAACTATTGTTTGCATTTCACCTTGGAGTGGATTTGATAGGCCATATTGTAACTCTATGTTTATAACCTATTGAAGAACTGCCAGAATATCATACAAAGTAGTCACACAACTTCTCACTAGTGTATGAAGTTTCTTGTTTTTCATATCCTTGAAAATACCTGCTATCATTAGTCTTTTATATTAACAGAATAGACATTCTAGTGGCTATGAAGAGATATATGACTGTAATTTTGATTTGCATTTTCCTGAGAATTAATGAATGACACTGTACATCTTTTCATGTGCTTATTTTCCATTTGTATATCTTCTTTGGAGAAATGTTATCTTTATCTTGGTAGGATAGTTTGAAACAGCCATTTTTAATTTTGATAAGGTCTAATTCATCTATTTTTCTTTTTTAATTCATGACTTTGATGTTAGATCTAAAACTACTTTGCCTAACTCAAATTCATGCAGATTCTTCTCATTCCTCCATTGAATTGTATTGGGATTTGTCATAACTCAATTGACCATATAGTAAGGCTTTATTTCTGGACTCTCAACTTTATTTTATATATCTATCTTTATACCTGTAACACAGTGTTTTAAATATTGTATTTCTATAGTAAGTTTTGAAATTGCAAAATGAGTTCTGTGTATTTATTCTTTTTAATATTTGTTTTGCCTATTTTTGTTCCTTTTCATTTTCATATGAATTTTTAGCATTAGATTTTTAATTCTGAAAAAAATAAGTCAAGCTGGAATTGGAGAGATGTTACCTTGAATCTACAGATCAATTTGGGAAGCATTATCATCTTTTTTTTTTTTTTTTTAGTACTGGTAGGTACTTGCACATACTAAGCAAGTACTCTACCACTGAGCTGTACCTCCCAGACCAATTTTTTAAAAAAATTTGAGACAAGAGATCCACTAAGCTGTGCAGGCTGCTTCTGGTCTGGAACTTTCAATCCTTCTACTTCAGCCTCTTGAGTTGGTGAGATTATACGTGTGTACCTGGCAAATTTGGGAACTCTTTTGTTAAAAATTTATTTATAAATGTTAGTGGAGTACAAAGTAATAAGTTATTTGCTATGTCCATTGTGCAACAATTAAATCAATTTTGCTTACACATTCATCATTTTATATATTTTACAGAACTGTATAAAGAAGAAGAGAAAAAGTGGGAATTTAAAATAATGTGTAATGAAAATAGTATGCAATCATGAGTTATATTCTCATTGATTTTTCCTTCCTTTTTACAATGTATTTACATAGTTTCATCTTATATTTTGAGATTTTTCTCATTTTCTTTACTTCTCTACTTTGATTTCCCTCCTGTTCACCCCTTCTTCAACCCCTGCTCCCATGCTCACTGATCATCTCCTCCCTGCTTTCTGATCTTCTTGTATTTTACATTCTTAGTTATGATTATTCATTTTTACATATCTAAATATGTATAATTTATTTCTTCCTTTCAGTTAGATTTAGCCCCAACATATAAGTGAGAACATACGGTACTACTCTTTTTGAATCTGGGTTAATTGTCTTAACATGATGTTCTCCAATATTCCATTGTGTGTATATATGACAAATTTTCAATCCACTCCTATGTTGATAGATATCTTGGTTGATTCCACACCCTTGCAATTGTGAAGAGTGCTGCGTTAAAGATGGACGTGCAGGTGGCCCCTCCATATTTAATGATGATGTCTTATCTTCCTTTGGGTATATTCCCAGAAATGGTATAACTGGGTCACATGGTAGTTCTAGACTTAGTTTTCTAAGGTGCCTCCATATTGATTTCCAAAGTGGCTGACCTAATTTACAGTCCTACCAGCAGTGTAAAAGGGTTCATTTTCCTCCACATCCTCACCAGCATTTGTTGTGATTTGTTTTGTTAATCTTGGCCATTTGTACTAGCGTAAGATGGAATGTCATTGTTGGTTTGATATGCATTTCCCTAGTGGCTAATGATATCAAGCATTTTTTCATGTGTTTATTGCCCATTCATATTTTTTCTTTTGAGAATTGTTTGTTCAGTTTTATTGACCACTTATTTGTTGGGTTATTTGTTTATTTTGGTGTTTTATTTCTTAGGTTCTTTGTATATTCTAAAAATATCCTCTTTCAGATGTGTAGGATGAAAACTCTTTTGTTTCTTTTGCTGTACAGAAGATCTTTACTTTTTTGTAATCCCATTTGTTTATTCTTGGTGCAGTTTTCCAGGCAATTAGAGTCTTGCTGGGTAAATACTGGCCCATGCCTATATGTTGGAGCATGTTCACTATATTTACTTCTAGTAGTTCTGTTTCCAATTTTATGTTGAGATCTCTGATCCATTTAGAGTTGATTGTTATACAGATTGAGAAATGTGGTCTATTTTCCTTTTTTTTCAACAAATGAATATTCAATCTTCCCAGCACCATTTGTTGAAAAGGCTACCTTTTCTCCAATAAACATCCTTAGCACCTTGTCAAATATCAGGTAACTGTAATAGTATGGGTGTATCTCTGGGTCTTCAATTCTGTTCCATTGATCTTCATGCTAATTTTTGTGCTAGTACCAAGTTGTTTTTGCCACTGTGGCCCTGCAGCATAGTTTAAATTCAGGTATTGTGATGCCTCCTGTACTGTTTTTGCTGCTTAGGATTGTTTTGGCTATACACAGTTTTTTATGCTTCCATATGAATTTTAGGATTGTTTTTTCTATTTATGCAAAGTATGTGATTGGAATTTTGATAGAGTTGCATTAAATCTGTAAATATTACAGATTTACAATATTAATTCTTCCAATCCAGAGCAAAGGAAGACCTTCCATTTTCTACTATCTTCTGATATTTCTTTCTTTAATGTTATGAAGTTTCCATTGTAGATGTCTTTAGGGTCTTTGATTAGATTGATACCTAAATATTTAATTTTTATTGGGTTGTTGTGAATAGGATTGTGGTCTTGATTTGTATCTCTTTCTGTTCACTCTTGGTGTAAATGAAGGCTACTGAATTTTGAATGTTAATTTTATATCCTGCTACTTAGCTGAAGGAGCTAATTAGCTCTAAGATTTTTCTAATGGAATTTTTAGGATCCTTTAGATATAGGATCATGTCATCTCTGAATAAAGATAATGTGATCTTTTATTTCCCTATCTGTTTTCCATTAATTTCTTTCTCTTGCCTGATTACTCTGACTATGACTTTAATCACAATATTGAATAAGAGAGGACAGAGTGGGCATCTTTTTTCCTGATCTTACACAGAATGCTTTTATTTTTTACTCATTTAATATGATATTGGCTATATATCTGCTATAGATTATCTTTATGATATTGAGGTAAGTTCATTTTATGCCTAATTTCTTCAGGACTTTTATCACAAAGGGATGTTGCATTTTGTCAAAGGCCTTCTCAGCATCCATTGAGATAATCATGTGTTTTTTGTCTGCAAGTCTCTTGATATGTTCAATTATATGAACTAATTTATATATGTTGAACAAGACTTGCAGCTGTGGAATGAAGCCTACCTGATAATGGTGTATGATCTTTTTTATGTGTTGCTGGATTCAGATTGCCAGAATTTTATCAAGGACTTTTACATCAATATTCATCAGGAAACTTGGTCTACAGTTCTCTTTCTTTCTAGAATCCTTATCTGATTTTCATATGGTGATACTGTCATTGTAGAATGAATTTGGAAGTATACTTTCCTTTTCTATGTTATGGAAAAATTTGAGAATAGGTATTAATTCTTTGTTGAAGTTTTGATGGAATTCAACTGTGAACCCATCAGGAGCTTGGCTATTCTCTGCTGGGAGATTTTTTTGTTACTGCCTCTATCTTGGTTGTTCATAAGGGTCTGTTTGATTTTCTTATGTCCTTCAGTTTTAGTTTCGATAAATCATATGTGTTAAGGAATCTGTCCATTTCTTCTGTATTTTCATTATTTTCAGAGTACAATTTCTCAACATACTCTCAGATCTTCTGGATTTCATTGGTATCCCTTATTAAGCCCTCTTGTCACCTCTGATATTTTAAATTTGGACCTTTTCTCTTTCTTTTCGTGAGTCTGGCTAAATGAGTTCAGATTTTTGCCTGTCTTTTTGAAGAACCAATTCTTGGTTTTGTTAATTTTTTGTATTGTCCTTTTAGTCTCTATTTTGTTAATTTATGCCTTGATCTTAATAATTTCTACATGCTATCATAAAGAATTGATGTCTATTAAAATCTTAAAATTTTGAAAATGTAAATATTTTTCGGAGGAAACAGAAAATACTTCCTATGAGGAAGGACTTGGTAATTGGACATCATAAAAAACAAACAAACTAACTAAAAACAGAACAAAGTGAAACAAAACAAAACATAAAAACTTCTCATTCATTGAAAACCGTCCTTTAGGACTGGAAAGCCAAGCCACAAACTTAGATAAAATATGTGTAATCATGTACATGACAGAGGAATTGAAGTCAAAATATATAAACAATCTAGTAATAAGAAGAAATTCAATAACAAAATGTGAAAAAAGCATTTGAAAAGACATTACTTAAAAGGTGTGTGTGTGTGTGTGTGTGTGTGTGTGTGTATGTGTACGTGTGTGTGTGTGTGTGTGTGTGTAGGGCTGGGGCTTAGCTCAGTTGGTAGAATGCTTGCTCCATGTACTATGAGGCCCTGGGTTCAATCCCTGGCACTGTAAAAATAGGAGAAGGACATGACAGCCCACTCCCAAAATAATCAGCCATTGAAAACCCTATGGATAAAAGAGATGCACTGTCAGATACAGAGCCTCCTTCATTGTGTTGTACATAGGGTCACTATGACCTGACTCAACAGCACCTAACAACAATGTGTACCTGTGAACAATAAACTCAGATTAATTCTCAAAATCTTTGAAATTTATTTGCTTGCTTAAGTTTGGGATTGTTTAAGCTAAGAGCTGATAGTGTTCATTTTTCTAGTTTTCACAGTACAAGTAGTGACTTTTAACAAATGCAGTTTGGAAAAATATAAGGGGAAATAGTAAGAGGCAGGAGGTTGTCATTACTGTATTATCTGAATATATCCTTTCTCTACCTTTCAAGCAAATAAATGTAGGCTTCAAAACTCAAGATAGATGATGATCTTGCTGGAAATAATGATCTTGTGTGTAAAGGCCAGAGGACCTGCTGAAGCAGCCCCATATCAGCAAAAATGTAAGCTAAGATGGGAAAATGTCGTACTCCCAAGGGTAGCAGGTTAATGGTATTTCCCACAGATCAAACATGGGTTGAAGGAGAGAAAAACAATGTTGTTTTATCTTAGATTGTATTTTTAAGTAGCAGTCTGAATAGGCTTAAAGAAAATCCCTGAAAAACATAATAGTTAACAATGATGAAAATCTAAAGAAAAGGTAAGCATTGTCTCTAAAGAGTCAGAGAAGATACCTAACACATTAAAGACATTTCAGTGAAGAGAGCCTCAACAGGGGAGGATCTCTGTAGTCATCAGGAAAATACCTTCAAGGGGGAAAATTCAGCTTTGAACATCTGCCACCTTCAGGTACAATGTACACCTAATCTGTCCCAGTCAGTTGAGAATGTTTTTGTGACCAGCAGCTAACACCAGGGCTTGTTTGACATTTCACCACAACACAGATAAACAACTAGGGTCATAAAGGTGCTTGGAGATGGGCAATAATGTGGAAATACTAGAGTTTCTTTTTATTTCCTCAAAGGAGTGGCAGTTTATGAACATACTGGTAACAACTAGTAATCTACATCAAATCTACTTTTATATTCACTTGATATTTAGATATTGCTCAGATCTAGTAATATGAACACTAAAAGAATAGCATGGTGATACTTCAGATGCTACACATTAATTAAAATACAAATAAAGCCAGGCATGGTGGTCCAAATCTACTACACGGTGAAAGTCTGTATCAAAAAAGGAAGAAAGACAGAAAAAAGAAAGAAGAAAGAAAGAAAGAAAGAAAGAAAGAAAGAAAAGTAGAATCATATTTTGTAGTTCTTTCTAGGGAAATAGGCTGAGGTTTGTTTTCAAATGTCATTCCCCACCTTTCCCATGGATCTGTGCTTTTTTTTATTGGCTTCTTGATTATGGGAAGAAATGTTCTAGGAAAGAAAGTTTGCATATTTTATTTTCTTCCTTCATGTGGACCATATATCTTACTACAAGGCATCCCTAAGTGTTTCAATCAAAATCAGAGAGTGAAAAATATCATAAGCATAATAAACTAAATGATCAAATACAAACTTTCATTTAAAAATAAAACAACATAATTATTAATTTACCTATCAGTAAGACATAATTTGTTTAAATAGAAAAATGTAGGAGAGAGTAAGTGAGCTTATTTTATTACATTAGAATTCCAGAGATTTAGAATCCTCCTTTTGACCCATTCACTTTCTTACAGCTCCGTATTACTCATGAATTTGTTGATTTAGAATTAGCTGTCAACTTTTTTGTGGTTAGAAGACAGTCTTTCTGTTCATTTTCAAATAGCTTTAAGTGAAAAACTGCCTTAGACAAACCTATATATGGATCTTTGCTCAGTCAACTATTTAAACATGTAACTTAAAGAGTTTTAATATTTCCTCAGTTTTATTTTATTTTTTGGAAGTAGAAATAATAAAATCATCTTAAAAGCTTATCATTGTTCAAGTTAAATAAATTAAAGAAACTAGCATAGATTAGGTGCTCAAGAAATGCATCTCCTCAACTATCAAACTGAATCTTTCAAGTTGGAAAATACAATCTTATTTACTAATCATAAAAATAATTTAACACAGAAAAGTATATATTATAGGGAATTGATATTGTAAGAAACAAATGACTGATGATTCTAATATTTCTAAATATGAATTTTATTACAAAAATTTCCATGTCATAATGTGTTATCTAACCTGCAAGAAAGTTTAACTTTTTATTTATATTACAACATTCACACTAGATACCACTAGAGGGACTTGTATTATCAGAAGTGTCTTTTAGAAGCATCAGTAGGAAATGTTAAGAGAAAAATGTACTAAAGTGAAAATGCTTGGTAGTGATTTCTAGATTTGAATTTTAATATCTTATAAAAAATGAAAACTATTTTCCTGCATTGGTTCACCTTAATTGGGTTGACTTTATCTCACAAAAAATTAGCATTTTTGTGTTACTAAGAAGCATCATATTTTATATGTGTTTTATACTTATATATAGTAATTTTTATATGATACCAGAACACATGCAGCAAGACCAAGAATAAAGAAGTGGGACTATGTTAAACTAAAATGTTTCTGCACAGTAAAGAAAGCAATAAACAAAATTAAAAGCAATCAAAGAAATGGGAGAGAATATTTGCAAGCCTTATTTCCTACAAGGGATTAATGTTCAGTAAGGAACTAATACAAGTCAATAGCAAAATTGAAGCCAATTAAATAACGAACAAACAATTTGACAGAAATTTTTCCAAAGAAGATATAAATGGCTAACAAGTATATGAGAAGATACTCAACATCACTAATCAAAACCACGATGAGATATCAGTTCACTTCTGTTAGGATGACTATTATTAAAACAATGAATAGATAGCAAGTGCCGATGATAATGTGGAAAGGAACACATACATTGTTGGAAGGTATGTCAGTTGGTACAATCATTGTGGAAAACAGTATGGAGATTCCTTAAAAATGAAAAATAGAACTACCTCATGATCTAGTAATCCTACTAGTGGGTGTATACTCATAGGATACGATATTGTATTGAAGAGATAGATGACTCCTGAGTTTGTTGCATCATTATTTACAACAGCCAAGGTATGAAATTAACCTAAGTGTCCATCAATGATGAATAGATAAAGAAAATATGCAGACATTCACAATACAGAACCATCAAGCCTTAAAAGAAGGAAATACTGAAATTTGTTACAAAGAGACTGCACTTGGAGAAATAAGATGAAATAAGCCAAAAATGGAAAGACAAATATTACTATGTTGTTGTTGTTGTTAGGTGCTCTTGAGTCAGATCTGACTCATAGTGACCCTAAGTGCAACAGAAGGAAATACTGCCTGACATTTTGCTATGCCCTGCACTGTCAGTGTTTCTCTACTATTCACAGAGTTTAAATGGCTGTTTCAGGATTGTTTCAGGTGTGGGATGCCAGGTCCTTGTCCAATTTTTGTGGTGCTGGGGGTGAAACTTGGGGCTTCAGGGGATTACTATGTCTTACTTATATGTGAAAATCTATAAAAATCAAGCTCATAAAAAGAGTAGAAGGGTAGTTAGTACGGATTAAAGGATGGGCAGAATGAAGAGATGTTATACAAAGGGTAGAAAATTTCAGTTATAAAATGAGTAAATTCTAGACATCTAATGTACAGTAAGCTAACTATGTTTAATAATAACATAAATTGGAATTTGCTGACAGTAGATTTTAAATATTCTTACCACACACACACACACACAAAAAAACAAAAAAACAAAAAAACAAAAACAAAAAAAACCCCTATGAATGGCAGGGAAGCACTGACAATAGTGTTTCCTCTGCTGTATGTAGGGTCACTTTGAGTTGGATGCTGACTGGAGAGTACCTAACAATAACAACACATGTAAGTGTTATTTGATGGCTATGTTAATTGCCTCACTTCCGATAGTCATTTCATTATGTATATGTATATGAAACATCACATTGTATACCTTTACTAGTTATAATTCTTATTATTAAATTGTACTTCAATAAAGATGCAAAAAGAATGCATTAAGAAATAATCCTGCAATAGTTTGTGTTGTATAAAGCCTTATTGTTAAAAAGGGGACCATTTAAAGTGTTTTACATACTTTTCCTCTACTCTTTAGATTTGGTGGTATTGTATTTTCAAAACTCATTTGTTTCCACAGTTGCACAAATGAAAGCTAAATCAGTGGTTCTTAAGATTATATTTAATTTATCACATTCCCAGTAATCTTTATTTTCAAGGTGATATTCAATACAATTTATTTCATATTTATAAAGCATTAACTATAGTAAAGGAACTCTGCCCTTGATATAAATGTAAGATGAATGTGGTATGGAATGTATTATCAAAAGAAATGGAAATTTCCTATGTAAATGTATTATTGGTATTTCAAGAAGAAAAATATGATGCACAGAAGTTGGGATAAATTAATACTTAATTAACAAAAGTACTCATGAGAAAATACTGGGACCATTATAAGTGATTGTCAGGGTGAGTATCCCAGGAGTACCATGAAGAAAGGGGAAAGCTTTTATTCTACAGTGAGAATAGAGTCCTACAGCGAGGGCTGTATAGAGAGCAGCAGTGACCTCAGATCAAGGAATATAGCCAGCCTGACATCACCTCAAGCAGAAGGAAGCAGAACGATAAATACTTCATCTTTCTCTCTTTCTGTTCTCATCTGCCAGGGTTTCTGATTAATAAGCACAATGAAGGAAAGACAGCTTTCAGATCAGAGATCAGAGTAGATAAGGTTGGAGAATGAAATCCCAGGGACACACACACACACACACACACACACACACACACACACACACAGATGTTTGGCAAAAAATAAGACCAAAATGCTATACAAAATAATATTCTGAGTTCTAAGTATATTTGTAAGTAAATTTCTATGGGAGTTTAAAGGAAAAAATATAGTTGGGAGAGCAAGGAAAACTTGAAGGGTGAGATTGCATAGCAGGTGAGGTAGCTAAATAGTAAAGCAGAAATTGATCAGAGTAAACAGAACTGATAGGAAAAGTGCAGTTTGCTTGCTTGGCCAGAAAAATATTTTGATGTATAAAAACAACTGAGTTTATGTACATGTTTTATACAAAAACATCAGTGTAGGTTTAGATGTCCTTAACACTTTCAATGTAGTTATAAAGAAAAAATTAAGATTATTTTTCTATTGTAAACTTCATTTTTCTGATAATTTTCTTTTCACTTCAGGATTTGAGGTAAAAAGAGAAAGGAGGACATTATAATAAGGCATGAGACCTACATGAAGAGCATTTGATCTCTTTTAAAATTTTATTTTGTATTAATTAACTATCTCAAAGTAATAGATATTCCTAGTTTAAAATGTCAAATCACACGAAAGGTGAATGAATAAAAACAACCAACAATAAATAAATAGCAATTTTATGGTCATGCTTCTGTACCATATCCCATTCCCCAGAAGTACCTATTCTCCATTAAAAAAAAAAAACCTCATAATTACCTCCTTATGCTTATGGTACACAGAAACTCTTTTATTTTCAATTTGACATTTAAATGTATATGAACTACCTCAAGAATCAAATCATTCAGGCTGCTTTAGTTTTCACGTTACCCTTCTGTTTTCTTGTTATTTGTATCTCTATTCTTTTCTCTTCAAAAATTTCACTTCCAACCTGGCATGGTGGTGCTCCAAGCACTCAGGAGGCTGAGACAGGAGGGTCCCAAGTTCGAAGCCAACATGGGCTATCTAGAGAGATCCTGTCTGAAATAAAATAAATAAATAAAAATTACTTCCCCTGACATCCTCCACATACTCCAATTAGCAACACCTTTTCTCCTCATTAACTCCTCCTTGTCCCCTAGCAGACTGTCACCCTGGAAGTGACTGCAGTGTTTCAAGTGATTTTTAGTCAGGTGATCACATTTCCCATTTTTCTCACAAGTCCAGGCATGTCCCTATTGTCCCCAAATATTTCTAGTACTGCCTTTCATTCTCAAAATGTTCCAATTCAGATAATAAGTTTTATGGTCATTGAAGTAATGGATTCACAGGGAAAAAAATCTCCTAAGAAGGATACTTATACAAACTCCAAGAGCATTACACAGCAGAATAGCATGTGCAGAGTGTCTTTATTATGTTTTACTGTATATTATTTGTACAAAATAATAAATTTCATTGTAATGTTTTCATAGTATGAATTAGGTCCCCCAGTCCTCCTAAAAAAAACAAGGGGTTTTTACCATTATAAAGTTTTAGAGTGGAATTTTTAAAAATAAGACTACTTAAGTATTAGTGAAAGATATTAAATATGAACTGTCACAGCTAAGAACAACATAAATACAAAAGACAAGTAAGTGAACTGGAATATCCAGAATAGGATCTTGGAATATAAAGAAGACATTAAGCAAAATTTAAGGAAATTTGCATAATATATAATCTTTAGTACATAATAATGCATCATTACATGTTTCTTAATTATAATACATATGCCATGCTAACAAATGGTGTTGATAATAGGGAAAAAGGGATGTGGGATGTATGAAAACTCTATGAGCCAATTTCAATATTTCTCTATAAAACTAAAAATATTCTAAAGTAACAAAGTTATTCTCAAAAATTGGCCAGCTACAAAACTTCAATATTATGGTACCCCAATACTTTCTATGTTATTAAAAACTTGGCAATTAGATTTACTTTATTAAGGTTTAGAATCCAAAAAGATCAGATAAGCTAAAATTTCAATATGTT
>VMDO01035263.1:0-16233 GCA_007922755.1 Pedetes capensis | reverse complement strand
TGAGGTCAATACAAATGGACTAAAAATCACATGTAATTGTTCTAACAAGATAGAAACAAAGACCACTACAGGAAAAGTTTCTATCTTAAACAGAAATGGAACCCAAGGACATATAGAAAAATACTATATAGTAAAAGATAGAGAAGACTTGGATGGGAAACTTAGATAGGAAGGAGGGAGGGGGGAAACATAGAGGAGGTTAAGGGGTAACCTATATGAATAATGCTTATCAAATTGCATATATGAAAATTGTCACAATGAAAAGCATGTCAAAATGAATCACATTATGATGTACATTAAAAATTTCTAATAAAAAAAAATCTTTAGCCAGGCATGGGGGTGCACATGTCTAATTCCAATAACTTGCAAAATTGAAGCAGGATGATTTCCATTTGGAGGATAGAGTAGCCCACATAACTCAGCAAGACCTTGCCTCAAAATAAAAAATAAAATGGCTAGGGGGTGCAGCCCAGTGATAGAGCAATTGGAAAGTATGTGTGAGGCCCATTTCAACTTCATGTTCAGAAAGAAAGAAGAGAAAGAAAGAGAGAGAGAGAGAGAGAGAGAGAGAGAAAGACAGAAAGAAAGAAAGAAAGAAAGAAAGAAAGAAAGAAAGAAAGGAGGGAAGGAAGGAGAGGGAGGGAGAAGGAAGGAAAGAATAAAGAAAGTGAGAAAGACAGAAAATGAAAGAAAAGAAAGAAAGAAAGAGAGAAAGAAAGAAAGGGGGAAAGAAAGAGAGAAAGAACGAAAGAAAGAAAGAAAGAAAAGAAAAGAAGGAAGGAAGGAAAGAAGGAAGGAAGGGAGATTTTAAAAAATTAAAAAGGTAGATATTCTTTTGTAATGTTAAATTTGCACAAACAGCATTAGTAAGAGTCTGGTTTCCTCACAAACATATTTAGTGCTCAGCATTATACATCATTGTTGCCTTTAAGTAGGATCTCACTTGCAAACTTCCAATCTAGTTTTAACAAATTCCAACTGAACTTTTCATTCTTGTAATATTATAAGGCTGTGTTTTGGTGGTGCCTCCAACTCTAATTTATAATTAAAATAACAGTTATTTTATTTCTGGTCCCCAAATATATGAACTCAACAATTCCATTCAAGACATTTGGACTATATGAAAATTATTTACATTTTAATTTTAATAAAAAGATACAGAAAATGTGCAGCAGTTAAATACATTGACTATAAAAAATATTTCAACTTATAATTCAGTTTCTAATCCTTTGAGACTCTTAGGTGATTACCACAGACTTGACTGACCTCCTACTGAAGAATTTATATCATTTATATCAAAACCATACTTACTATTACAATTTCAAATACACTCTTCAAAACTTGAATTGTAGAATCCAGATCTCTGATGGAATAATAATGAACTTCAAAATAGTGGCTAGGAAATTCTAAAGAGTGCAAGAAATAAGGAACCTGGTTATCCATGTTACCATATGGCTAACTTTAAGCAGAATTATCAGAGGTCAAGTCAATAAGATATTTTTAAAATTCTACCAAAGTGTCATTATAGAAACAGAAGAAGAGCAGTAGACATTATTCCCATTAACAGGCAAAGAAGAGCTTAAACACTGCCCTCAAATAGCCCTGTGGTGAAAATTTGCATGCTTTTCCCTCTCATAGTACAAGTAAAGGCATTAAATGGATTTACATATCTGATTCTGCGAACTGAGTGTCAAACACATACACCTACAGATCCATTTTATAAATAAAGGCTTTGACTTAAAGATCGTAAGTAGCTTGCTCAATTGGAGATTCAAAACACTAACTCAGATTTGTTGACTCCAAAGCTTTTTATGGTAAAACTACAAGTTTGTTTATAACAGTGTTGCACATAAAGTAAAAAATTGTCACTTTTGCTAGGTGCCTTTGATGGAGTCCTACTTACAGTGGCCCTATGTACAACGAAATGAAACACTTCCCAGCTCTTGAGAGGAACATTGTCTTTTCTATGTTAAAACTCAATTGCTGCAGCCACTCTGTCAATGCACCTAGTTGCATTTCACTTTGACTGGCCACTCTCCCAAACAAGATATGCCCTTCTCCAGGGACAGATGCTTCCTGACAAAATGTCCAAAATGTAAGATGGAGTCTAGGTAGCCTTGATTTTAAGGAGCACCCTGGTTGCACTTCTCCCAGGACAGATTTTTTTTTGTTGTTTGGGCAGTCCATGGTATATTCAAGATTTGTCTCCAGCACCATGATTCAAAAACATCAGTTCTTCTCCTGTCCCTCTTATTTAATGTCCAGATTTCACCACTATATAATGCAACTGAGAATATCATGGCAAGAGTCAGATGCACCTTCATCTTCAATGTAACATCTGTGCATATCAACACTTTAAAGAGTTCTTTTGCCACAGCTTTTCCCAATGTAACCCATCTTTTGATTTCTTGACTGCTGCTTCCATGGGTGCCAACTGAAGAACCAAATAAAGCAAAATCTTGGACAACCTCAGTCTTTTCTACATTTATCATAAAGTTGCTTACTGATCTGTAAGGATATTTGTTTCCTTGATGTTGAGGTGCAATCCATACTGAAGACTATGTTCTTTAAAGTTCATCAGTAAATTTTTCAAATCTTCTTCACTTTCAGCAAGATTTGTGTCATCTGCATAACACAGATTGATAATGAGTCTTCTAATCATGATGTGGTGTTCTTCTTTATTAAGTCCAACTTTTCGGGTTATTTGCTCAGCATAGAGGTTCAAGAGGTAAGGTAAGAGGATACAGAACTGACATACATTTTTATTGACTTTAAACCAGGCAATGTTTCCTTATTTTGGCCCAATGACTATCTCTTTGTCCATGTGCAGATTCCTCATGAGTACAATTAAGTGCTCTTTTATTCTCGTTCTTCACAATGTTATACATAATTTGTCATGATCCACAGAGTCAAATGCCTTTGTATAGTCAGTACAAATAGACATTTTTCTGGTATTCTCTGTTTTCAGCTAATATCCGTCTGAGATCAGCAATGGTATCCCTGTTTTAGAGCTATGTTATCCTTATTTCTACAAGTGTATGGCCTCATCAAATTTTTCTTATTCAGCATTTTCATATACTTAATGTTGTGTCAAAAATAAAATTAAACTAATTTTAATATTTTTTATTTTTGACACAATGTTAAATATGTGAAAATGATAAGTAAGAAAAATTTGAACTGGACATATACTTGTAGAAATGGGGATAATACAGCTCTAAACAAAATCTCTTTGGTGTTTTAATTATTTTATCAAGTTAGGTTTCTGATAAAAAAGAATCAAATAATGACCTGGGATTTAGCTGCTATTACAGTGTAGAGTATGCCCTGCATACTCTAAGGCCCTGTGTTCAATTCCCAGCAACACAAAAAATAGCTGAAGAAGGTGGCAACCCCCTCTCAAAACAATCAACCATAGAAATCCCTATGAGTATTAGAAAAGCACTGACAGTAGTGCCAGGCATGGCACAAAGTTGGAGAGTGTTTTGCTCTGTTTTACACAGGGTAGCTATGAGTTGGGCCTGACTTGAGGGCACCTCACAATAACAATAATCATTATTGTTATTGTGGGATCTTTAGTCACAGTTTCTCTTTACAATGACAGTGCATTATTTTGGTTAGTGTTACCTCTATTTAATGCTAAAGAAAATTGACCAACCTAAGGGAAGCTGAGGGCACAAAGGATGCATTACATTCAGCAGGCTGAGGGGTCCACAGACAGATGTATGGCATGCAGCAAGCAAAATCAATATCTTGCCTAAATGTCTTTGGCTTGTATAACTTGTGATGGTTGCATAAACCTGGCATTTAAATCCACTCACTATTAAATTTACTTTTTAAAATTTAAAGATTGGTTATCTAGAAGATATAACATTTTTATTCTCGTATATGTACAATTACCTATTTCTACTAGAAAAATTAGCGGAGCCCCTTTTATTTACCAAATTAATATTAAATTTATTAAGTTTTATTATAACCTCTAGTATAGGATTTCTCCAGAACATAAGAGGATTTCTAGTCTTTCCTGGCTGTAAAACCAAGTACAGACACAAAGAATCAAAGTTAAAGAAAGGGTGGTTAGAATTCCTTTGAAGAATGTAAAAAGACTCAATTTTGCTACCATGACAGTGAAGTGAAATCTGAGGTTATCCACTATGAGAGTAGTGAGGTTTTAAGGTGAAGCATTGAAAAAGCTTTTCTTTGAATACACTTGTTGTGCTTTTGATCCTTTCTGGGGAATAGAAAAAGGAGGAAGGAAAAAAAGTGGGTTATATCGAATATGGCAAGAGCTCCAGAAATAACTGGAATTGCACTGCATTAAATCTTTTGCATTAAAAGATATAAGCATTGCACAACTGATAGATTGACTGTAGTTGAATGGTAGTCAACTGTAAAATGTACTAGTTATTTTTTTGCACAATTTCTTGAGTGACATGAGCAGTGTAGCATTCAGCACATTGGATGTAGCCACTTTTATGCATTTCTCTAACAAGCAAACTAGTCTTAAAGCAAGAAGCATTCTGGCAGCTGCTCTCTGATTTGGTATACTTTCTACGTAGCAGTCAAATGACAGGTTTTTTTTCTTTACTGTTGCTGTATTATATTTTTGGTAATTGTGGCTTCTTAGCTTATTTAAATATTCTGTTTTTGATATTGAAAATAAAAATACACAATCAGACCACCTACTGCTTCATTTTACTTTCCACCTGTAAACACTGGGTAAATTCAATTTTCTTTTAGCACATCTGTGGTGTTGTCTCTGTCTCTGTCTCTTGTTCTTTTTAATGTGCAATTCAGGAATAATATTTCAAAGGATAAATTGGGTTCACTATAAGCTTAAAAATCCAGAAAGTTACAAGAATCTAAATTGCCATTCAGCTGAAAGGCTATTTTAATAATAAAAAAAAAATTGGAAAAGAGAACAGTTTCATTCCTTGTTAAAGGAGTCATGAGCATTCAAGGAAGATTAGTCTCCTCAGCTCTCTTAGGACTTATCCTTCTATGTAAATCCACTTTCTCATATTCCAAAATAAAAAATACCCTTTTCCTTCCACATGAAAAGAAGAAAAGTGTAATAACTTTAGAGATCTTGATAAGTATTTTCTTAAACACTGACTGACAGACATGTTGATGATTTCTGCAAAAAGATTAAAATGAAAATGCAATAGAGGAAAGAGCAGTGAAATAGGATTATTCATGTCCAGGTAGAATGATCATCTGTTGCAATATTGTCAACACTGAAACAAGTGCCTCTGGGACACCAGGATTTTCTAGCCAAAAACCCTCATTGAGGCCAAGGCTAGTACTGAGCTGGGGAAAAGAAAGCATTTGTTTCACCATGCTAGCAATTTGCAATTTGAATCTGAACTGCTGTGACAGAGTGCTTACAAGACAGAACGTGTGTGTATGCGAGGCTGTGTCAGCAAATGGTAGAAAGTGAAAAACTCAGTCATGAAGTTGTCTTATCTTTGTAATTTCTGTCATCCACCCAGCTAGTATGGATATAAAAGGACTTTTGAAAATTTGGGTTTTAGGATGACTCTGAAAATGGGGAAATATAGATGTGTCTTGTTTGCCTCTGCTCTAGCAAGTAGTTCCATCAGGCTTTGATCAATTGCAACCCATTGACACTTGCCTTTGTCTTGCTCAGGCCTCTTCCTAGTACCGCTTCCTTGCTGTCCTTGAGCTTCTCTGATGCTGCTGTGTGGATTCTGCTCAGAGATCCTTTCATAATTTAGCACCGGCAATTGGGAAGTACAGCAGAGCTAACACCTGAGGGACTGCCTCTGCCCAGTGCTGGACAGATGTCAAAGAATAAACACTTCCCTTTTCATCTCCTTGGAAAGTAATTTGGAAATGCATTACATTTCTTTAGACCTTCCTATGTGGGGGAGCACTAGCCACCTGCCGTGGTGGCTAACTCAATAATTATGTGCATGCAGTGTTTTAGTTCCCTTTTCTCTCATTCTTCCTGTTATGATATAACATTCTTAAGTAGTTCAGAGACTTTCTACTAGAGCCTAGCAATCTGTGCTTTTAGAAGAATGCTAGGTAAGTTAGTGAATGCATTGTGTAAATTAAGTGATAGCAAATATTTCTGGTAAGACCTTTTAACTCTCATCTGAATTTTTTCCTGTGTCTGAACATTTATGCAGACCAGTTGCTTTTGAATATTTTTAAGCTTTTGTTTATTCTTTTTGATAGCTAAACTACATTAAGCTGAGCAGGTCTAAAATAATTCTATAACTTGCCAGCCTTGCTAATATCTACGGAGCTAAGTTCAAGTTGTTGAATATGGATCACAGAACATTGAAAATCCCCAGAATATATTTCTGTTGTTATCTCTTGCTACCAACAACCACTATTTCAACACACACACACACACACACACACACACACACACACACAGCCATTCATACCCAAACACATAAAGCCTAAATATTACCAAAATCAAAACAAAATTTTTCAATGTTCTGTTGGTCCATCAGTGATTCCCATGTTTCCTGACAGTTCTGTACTTTATTTTTTTAAACATAAAATCTTGCTATGGCATGAATATGGTTTGGCCCCCTCAAAATTCTTATAGCTTAATCTCATGATGAGGTATTAAAAGAGTGGACATTTAAATCAACCATAGTGTGTTAACATGAGGACTTTCAGAAGTGGTTGGGAATAGATAGGTCATCTTCGTGGAATTCTCAGGAATGTATCCTGGTAGCTTTAAAAGAGAGTGAAAAACCAGAGGACACACATCCCTTCTGCTTGTCTCTTGCCAAATGGTCCCTTGTGCTCCCTCAACATTGCCAAACTGGTTATCTTCAAAGAATGAAAAGAAAACTGGCACAAATAGGCTTGGTGAAGAAAGGAGAAGCTGCTAGGTTTGAATTCAGAGGGGAAAACAAGGGTCAGAGTAGATTCACAAAGGAAAACTGGGCTTCGTCTATGGGTCCTTGAGAAGGTTTGGAATGATTTGAAGTATCAGATTTAGAACATGAGGTGAATACCTTCTAAACTAGCAGTACTCAACATATTTGGCAGTAGGGACAATTTTGTGGAAAATAATATTTCCAGAGACAGTGCACAAGGGATGATTCAAGCACATTACATTTGTTGTATAATTACAGACGAATCTTCTCCTGCATCCACCTCTCACACTGGTATTGGTCTGTGGCCTGGGGGATAAGGACTCGTGTTGCAAACCACTAGGCCTGTTACTCAGAGAAGAAAGGAGTAGAAGAGATTAAGAGTGGAATGGAGAAGAGAGTAGTTAGATAAATGCATCTGCAGCATAGCAGAAAAGTTGCACATGAGAAATACATGCAACAATATTTAAATTGTATGTAAAGCAAAGAAAATAGACTATATTACCAAAGAAGAGAATGAGAGAAAGAAGAGAAACAAAGACTATTATTATTGAGAGAATTCAGCAAATACACACCCAATCCCATCAGGGGGCAAATCTGGAATGAGTTATAGGAAATATAAAAGTGTTTCAAGCTGTTGAGAAGAATTAAATGTGGCATAAGCTTCTGAGAGTTCTAAAAAGTTCATTACTAAAATGTATTATGTGAATTGGTAAACTGTAGATCAAGGTCAATCTTAGAAGAAAAACACTGATATTGAATTGATGAGGAAGATCCCAGATAAGTACAAGACTGAGTTGCAGGATCAATGAACAAATATACATATATTTGAGGTGAATTTGTTATAATTTTGCCTATGAAGAAGCAAATTCTAGGTGCTTGAGCAATATTGCAGCTAGGATATAAAACCCAGGGTAAGAAGTCCTAGTGTCACACAATTGTAATGCCAGAGACTTGGGAGGCAGAAGCACAAAGATTGCTAGCTCCATGCGAGAGGCAACCTGTGTACCTTAGTGGGATCTTGTCTGACAAATAAAAAATTAAAAATACAAATAGACTGTGCAACCCAGTGATAGAGCACTGGCAAAGTGTGTGTAAGGCCCTGGATTCAACCTCCAATTATCACAAGATAAAAGCAAGAAAGAAAAACAGAGAGAGAGACAGAGAGAGAGACGAGAGAGAGAGAGAGAGAGAGAGAGAGAGAGAGAGAGAGAGTAAACCAGGATAAGATACCTTTTAGAAGAGGCAATTGCTTAGCCGATTGCTTAGCGAGGTCTGAAGAATGGACAGGAACTGGTCAGCCATTCTTCACAAGTGAATAACTTTGGGACAGGTTAGAAACAAGAGGTAATAATGCCCGGAAATCAGGGATTTCCACATAACTGTCACCCATCAAAGTGCTGAAATGTAGAACTTAGCACTTCTTCATAACAAAAATAAAATTCATAAATGCAGTAAGTACAGATCCACATTTTTAAATGGGGGTTGAACCCACTGCTTTGCACTTCCATGCTTTGCGAGTGCTGTACCACTGAGCTGCACCCCCAGACCATTTTTTTGTTTACTTTTCTGAGACAGGGTCTCACTAAGTTAAGCAGACTGACTCTGGTCTTGAACTTACAATCCTCCTGCCTCCCCCTCAGAGCTACTGGGTTTACAGGTGTGTACCACCGCACCCAGCAAATCCTCATTCTTCATGAATGTTCCTATGCATACAGAATTGGAAGAAATTGACTCTCTATAGGAGTACTGGACCACAAGGATAATTTGCACATTAAATTCCATTCAAGTATGATTGTTACAATGTTTGTGTCTAGTTACAAGTATGATTGTAACTATGTCTGACTTTTAAATTTTGGTTTTTTTATGATTTAAAAATTGCTTATGTTTTTTTTTTTTTAGTTCACATTGAAATATCTATTTTTGCAAGCTGTAGTTTGCTTTATGCTCGCTCTGTTCCATTTGCAATCTAAAATTTCCATTTAAAATATCCAGGCATTTCAAATACTAGAAGTCAATTTTCATACTAATTTTCTCTATAACCTTTTAAAGTCCTTTGAGAAGAACATTATTATTCTATGTGCAAGTTGCTTCTATTGCTTTTCTTAAAGGATCAGTGATAATAAGATATACAGGTACAGTAAAAAGTGACTGCTGTGTGGAATTTTTAAGAGAACACAGTTGACAGGTTGTCTCTAAGGAATGTCTACTCTTGGGAGAGATTATCAGTAAGTATTCTGATAAAAAATTTACTCACGTCAGTTGTCTTTAGTAACAGAAAATGTTTTCTAGGAACTCTTTTTTCTAGATATTGTAGAAACAGTGGATCTAATTCATTTTCTTTGACTCTGAAGCCAATGAACTTGAAGCTAGAAAGACTCATTTTCATTTCAGTGTTCTAGAGAACAAGATACTTGCACACAAGTCACAGAACTATATGGCCTTATGTTGGGGACTTTGTGTGTGTGTGTGTGTGTGTGTGTGTGTGTGTGTGTGTGTGTGTGTGTGTGTGGTACTGAGGGCTGAATCTAGGGTCTCTTGCTTGCATGCTTTGCAAGTGCTGGACCACTGAGCTGCACCCTCAGACCTTTTTTTTTCTTTTTGAGACAGGGTCCCCCTAAATTATGCAGACTGCCTCTGGTCTCAAACTTGCAATCCTCCTACCTCTGCCTCACAAGTTCCTGGGATTACAGGCATGTGCCACTGCACCCAGGTTTAAATTGGAAAATTAACATTAAGAAGAAAATTTACCAGCAGTTATGTGACGTGGGATTCAGTGTTTCTATTCTTCCCTGTAATATTGCTATATATTTTACTAAGCTCATTGGTAAAATGATCTGAATTAAATGCTTCCCTGTCATTGTAAAGAACAATATTTAATAGCTGCAAAAATTTAAAAAAGTCTTTACCCATTAGCAATGAAGAAAACACATTTGCATTTAAGTGAAGTCAAATTGATTTCCTCCTTTTATCAGAGCATGCATGCTTACTCAGATAGTTTAAGCATACTATTTAACGTATAATTTTTTTTCAAAAATAAGATATTACTCACTGTGGTCTTTTTAAAAATCCTTCAGATCTCTTTAAAAGGTTATTGATTTATTTTACATGCATATTTACTAAATAAAATGATGCAAAATAGCAAGTAATTAATTTTAGAAATCTGTGGCATTTTTAAGGTCTAGGATAAAAGTCATGACTTTTAATGGGTAGATGTAAAATTTAATTACAATATGTTTAAAATAAACCAGGAATAGAATATTTTAAAGTTAGGTTTCATGTAATAGGAGCTAGGTATGGAGTCATAAGAAAATGAACAAACTAAAGAATCAAGAATCCACTGGAAGCTACTACTTACCAAAAAGCAGAATATACAAAATCAGAGCCAATATTGCTTGGCATATTAGTCTGCTTGGCTGAAATAACAGAGCACTGTATACTAGGTAGCTTGAACAACAGAAATACCTTTTCTCACACTTCTAGAGACTCAAAGTCCAAGTTCAAGAGGATGATAGGGCTGACTTTTAGTAAGTCTTCTATTCCTGACTGACAGAAAGCTGCTATTTCACTGTGTCCTTATGTGGCTTCTCACCTGTGTGGACATGGAAATAAGAGATCCCACTGAGCCCCCACCAATAGGACCTCATTTAACCTTTTTATCTGTCTAATGATCTTCTTTCCAAATGTGGTAGCATTAAGTGTTGAGATTTCAAAGTTTCAATGGCTGATTGTTTAGGGATTGTTTCTGGAGTGGACTGCCACATCCTTGTTCCATTTGTGCGGTGTTGGTGATTGAACAGATGAGCAGATTAGCACTCTACCAACTGAGCTAACTTCAGCCCTTGAAGTTAGGGGTGGTTGATAAATCGTTCTTGATTCAGCATATTTCAGATATTTGCCTCAAGCAATGATATTTTCAGTAACTATGGACACATTAAGTTCACAAAGTGTAGGCTTGACAAGTAAATTAAACATTATACTCACTTGCTATTTACAAACTTGTAAATTTAAATAGTGCAGTATGTTGGATCTTTGAAAATGAACCACTGTTTTTCAAGCAGCAGTGATTTTTGCATAATAATGATATAATATTCCACCCAGAGTGGACATTTGATACACTTGATCTATTTTTTTTAATTTAGAAATTACATTTGGGCTCTGTTTTTCTTTAATTCCGGTTTCAATATCTATCCATATTTATATTCACTGTTGAACAAATCATATAAATACAAATTTATTTAAATATATCTTTTGTATTGCTTGCTTTTCTATACTCTCCCTTCTAAGTAGACATAGATGCATTCCCAGATTTTAAGCTAGTTTTAGTGACAAGTTGGTCTTCTTTCATCATTGTAAGAATTTTACTTGTTGCTCTTATGATGGTTGTCAAGATAATTTTCATTATATGTAAGATTTATTTTTATATTAAAGTATTGCTATTTCAAGGAACATTCAAATTAGTTAAGGAGAAAGCAGAGAAAATATAAAAAAGCTGATTATGGTCAATAGGTTATAAAAATTATCAGATGTATGAGCCACAGTGAATTTCTAGAAGCTGAAGATCTTGAGGAATGTTCCTATGAAGATGAGAGAATTAACAGGTGAACTCATACAGAAAGAAGTATTTCACTGTGCAAGGGAACCAAAACATTTCTATTTGTTATGCTGCTGTTTCTCCGGAGGAACAGATAATATATGGACAAATATTTTTGGATTCTTTTTTTCAATAGAAATTGAAATTTGAATATAACATTAAATAATGGTCAACTATTTGCTTACAGCTTTGATGAATGACTGTATTGGAATGGCACTGAAATATACATAGCTCTAAAAATCTGACATAGTAAGCAAAACAAATGTTCAATTATTGGAAAATAAGTAGTATTTGAGACTAACCATTTAGATAAGGAAACTACTTGTTCTTCCAGCAGGACCCAATCTATGTTCATCAGCACAGAGAAAGAAGTATAAACAGAGCAACTTTTAACATCTATCAGCTTGAACAATCTCAATACCATTGAAAGATGATAACAATATTCAGGGAATTAATAATGTAATATATGATGTCCACTATCCAGGTAAAGCTGAGTAGATACATAAGGAAACTGGAAATACAACTCATTTCCAGTCACAAAATCAATCAGGGTTTATTAAGCAAAAATAACAGAAGTATCTACTGAATTGCAAATAGGGGCTACTAGAAATTATTCAAATATGTATAAAAAAGCACAAATTGACAAACAGAGCAATGTAAACAGTAAAATGACCCTCAAGTACTTAACAATATAATACTAAAAGTAGAAATTGTATAAGAGAGAGCAATTGTATTAAAAGTTACTACAAATATATGCAAATATTTAATAAAAGCACAAGCTGATGACAGAATTTCTGGTATAAAGATAAATTGAAATAGCTAATACTAAAAAATAAAATATTCAAAATGAAAAATGTCACAAAATAGGCCTAACATAAATTCAGACTTTCAAAAAATAATAAAAAGACTTGACGTAGAATCTGAATATATTCTACAAAGTAGAAACAACAAAGAATACCCTATGTGAAACACTAAAGGAATAAAAGGCAAAAAATATGAAGAATTGCACAGTGTGACAAATGTATGTATATGTATGTGTGTGTGTATTTTATATATATGTATATGTGTGTATATATATATATATATATATATATATATATATATATATATATATTTATTTATATGTTATTTTTAGGTGCTGTGGAGGTCCAACTCCTGGAGACCCTCACAGGGTTTTCAATGGCTGATTGTTTTGGAATTGCTTTGAGAGTGGATTGCCATGTCCTCCTATTTTTGCAGTGTGGCGGTTGGAACCTGGGTCCTTAGAGAGTGCAGAGTAACACTCTACCATATATATATATATATATATATATATATATGTGTGTGTGTGTGTGTGTGTGTGTGTGTGTGTGTGTGTGTGTGTATGTGTGTGTGTGTGTATATGTATATATGTATGGGTATATGTATGATTATGTATATATGTATATGTGTGTATGCATATACACACACATACACACACATATATATATATTTATGTACATATATGTGTGTATGCAGAAATGCTTGAAAGGGAATAGTTGGAGATTAGAGCATCAAAATATTTAAATATAATGGGCAAATTTTCCAAATTTGATAAAAATGTAAAGATACACTTATTATAGTTATATTGTCATTGTTGTTAGGTGCCATCCAGTTGTGTCCAACCCATAGCTTCCCTCTTAGGGTTTTCAATGGCTGACTGTTTTGAGATTTCCCTGGGAGTGGATTGCAATGTCCTTCTCCCATTTTTTCAGTGCTGGGAATTAAAGTCGGGACCTCAGAGACTACGGAGCAGCACACTACCAAGTGAGCTAAATCCCAGCATAGCTATATTGGTAAAGACAATATTCCTTTAGCATAGA
This sequence comes from Pedetes capensis, assembly GCA_007922755.1. Taxonomy (NCBI): domain Eukaryota; kingdom Metazoa; phylum Chordata; class Mammalia; order Rodentia; family Pedetidae; genus Pedetes; species Pedetes capensis. The sequence continues at coordinate 2,938 of VMDO01035263.1, read as the reverse complement.
AATAAGCAGCACAAATCAATTAACTCAGTAAATTGTCCAGATATACACCATATTTTTTAATCACCTATCAATTTTCAATTGAGCCACTAAAACAAAGACATAAGATTGTTAAAGTGGATTTCCTTACCCAGCAGCTTGGGAGGCTTATGCAGGAAAATTGCACGTTTGAAGTCAAAGCCAGAAACACAACTTAGCAAGAAACTTTCTCAAGATAAGAAGTATTTTGGAGTGGCATTTCAGTGGTACAGTACTTGCCCAGCATGCACAAATCCTGGATACAACCACTCAATACACACACACACACACACACACACACACACACACACACTAAACAAATAAATAAATAAATAAATAAGAAAAGGAGACGAGAAGAATAAAAAAAAGAAAACCAACAAGAGAAAAATAAGACTCTAAAGAATAAATTAAAAACTAATAAGCAGGCCAGAATGTTAAGAAAATATTTGCAAGAATATTTTAAATATATATTGTACTGGGTAATTATACTAAGTCAATACTAAGTCATATTACCTGATTTAGGAAAAGGACAAAAGTTTGAAATATGCACAATTGTATGAAAAATATTCAACATCACATGTCATCAGTTGAAATACCATTGTGTCCATGAGAATGGCTAAAATTAAAAATATTGATATCATCACATGTTAGTGACTATTAGGAGTGACTAGAATTCTCGTCCCCTACACATCTGTCAGTTTGCCGCACTGTGGGGGCTTGCATGTTGAGATGAGGCTGAGAGGTCTGCCACTGTAACCTCGAACATGAGCAAGGTTACCCATGGTGGACAGGTTTTCAGCTGAGATTTCAGATTAAGACAGACTAGGGAGTAGGACCTGGCGAGCCACTCCCGAAAAAACTAGCCATTGAAAACCCTATGGATAGCAAAGAAACACTGTCAGATATAGAAGGAAAATGAGCCCCCCAGGTTGGAAGGCACTCAAAAGACTACTGGGGAAGAGTTGCCTCCTCCAAGTAGAGTCTATTGTGATGATGGAAGTGGAGCAAAGCCCCAGGGTGCTCAACTTGCTGATGTGGCACGACTCAAAATGAGGAGAAATAACTGAAAACATCCATTAATAATTGGAACATGGAATGTACATAGTATGAATCTAGGAAAATTAGAAATTGTTAAAAGAGAAATGGAGCGCATAAACATTGACATTCTAGGCATCAGTGAGCTAAAACAGACTGGCATAGGCCACTTTGAGTCAGACAGTCATATGGTCTTCTATGATGGGAATGATAAACTAAAGAGAAATGGGGTTGCATTCATCATCAAAAAAGACATTTCAAGATCTGTCATGAAATACAATGTTGTCAGTGATAGAATAATATCCATACACCTACAAGGAAGGGCAGTTAATATGACTATTATTCAAATTTATGCACCCACCACTAAGGCCACAAATGAAGAAAGGGAAGACTTCTATCAGCTTCTGCAATCTGAAAAAGATCAAACATGCAATCAAGACATACTGATAATCACTGGTGACTGGAATGCAAAGGTTGGAAACAAAGAAGAAGGCTCAGGAGTTGGAAAATATGGTCTTGATGACAGAAATGAAGCTGGAGATTGTAAGATAGAATTTTGTCAGACCAATGACCTTTTTATTGCAAATACATTTTTCAACATCATAAACGGAGACTTTACATATGGACTTCACCAGATGGAACATACAGGCATCAAATTGACTACATATGTGGAAAGAGACAATGGAAAAGCTCTGTACAAAATGTTAAAACAAGACCTGGTGCTGACTGTGGCTCAGACCATCAACTTCTCATATGCAAGTTCAAACTGAAGCTGAAGAAAATTAGAACAAGTATACAAGAGCCACGGTATGACCTTGAGTATATCCCACCTGAATTCAGAGACCACCTCAAAAATAGGTTTAATGCATTAGACACAAATGACAGGACACCAGAAGAGTTGTGGCATGACATAAAAGATATCATTCAAGAAGGAAGCAAAAAGTTCTTAAAAAGACAAGAAAAAAAGAAAAGACCAAATTACATGTCCAAAGAGACACTGGACCATGCCCTTGAACATCGAGCAGCTAAAGCAAAAGGAAGACATGATGAAGTTAAGGAACTAAACAGAAGATTTCAGAAGGCAGCTGGAGAAGACAAAAACAAATATTATAATGACATGTGCAAGGAGCTGGAGGCAGAAAACCAAAAGGGAAGAACACACTCTGTGTTTCTCAAGCTTAAGGAAGTGAAGAAAAAATTCAAGCCTCGAGTGGCAGTAGTGAAAGATTCTATAGGGAAAATATTAAATGATGCAAGAAACATCAAAAGAAGATGGGAAGAATACACAGAGTCATTATACAAGAAAGAATTGGTAGATGAATAAACCATTCCAAGAGGTTGCATATGAAGAGGAACCAATGGTGTTGAAGGACGAAGTGGAAGCTGCCTTGAAAGAACTGGCGAAACACAAAGCTCCAGGAATTGATGGGATACCAATAGTGATGTTTCAACCAACAGATGCAGCACTGGAAGTGTTAACATGTTTATGCCAACAGATTTGGAAAACTGCTACTTGGCCAACTGACTGGAAGAGATCCATATCTGTGCCTATTCCCAAAAAAGTGGATCCGACTGAACGTGCAAACTATCGGACAATATCATTAATATCACACCCAGCAAAATTCTACTAAAGATCATTCAGAAGCGTCTGCAGCAGTACATAGACAGGGAATTACCGGAAAATCAAGAGGGATTCAGAAGAGGGCGGGGAACTAGGGACATCATTGCTGATGTCAGGTGGATATTAGCTGAAAGCAGAGAATATCAAAAAGATGTCTATCTATGTTTTATTGACTATGCAAAAGCATTTGATTGTGTGGATCACAACAAATTATGGATAACACTTCTGAAAATGGGAATACCAGAACACCTAATTGTGCTCATGAGA
>VMDO01035262.1:0-16230 GCA_007922755.1 Pedetes capensis | reverse complement strand
TCTTTCTTTCTCTCTCTCTTCCTTCCTTCCTTCCTTCCTTCCTTCCTTCCTTCCTTCCTTTCTTCTTTCTTTCTTTTCTCTCAACTACTACTCTGAGGCAGATTGGGGGGTGATGCTGGTCTGCTTTGTCTTATCATCTAGTTATTCTTTTAAATGCTTAATTACCATACCAGGTAGCTCTAAGAGAAACCCTCTAAAAACTTCTGCACAATCAGATGCTTGGAAAACTTTAATCACTGCTGTTTTGCTAATTTCCCCATTTAAGGTCATCGTACATAAGTAAACACTGCATACACTTGGTGTTATGAAATGAACAGTCCTGAAAGATATGTATCCAATCTTTCCTTCTATTTCTAGAGAACAAGAATCATAAGAGAAGTTATGCTGGTACATTTGGGAATAAAAAGCATCAAAACAACCATTGTTTCCTAACCAGCAAGCCAGCTACATGTTGTGGGGACATGTTTTCACAGTGGATCCTATTGAATCCTGGGAAGAAAATACACCAAAATCATGAACCAGGATGTCAGTGGCCAAGAATCCTGTGAATGCCTAAATATTCAAAACTGTCACATTTTTATAATAAATTAGTTTGATTTTCATAGTAGACATGCAAAGAAGTAGATGGCTTAAGAAATGATTAAAGCATATTTTTGATCACTGAAACTGAGTCATGTAAAACAAGAGTTTAGCCAAGGTAAGAAAAACAAAAATCGGGAATAAACATGAAATCAGTTGATTTAGTCTGTCTCAAGTAAAATTGAACAACAACAAAATCTCTTGATTGTAGGAGCTGAATCAGCAAATAGAAGAAAAATTCCCCAAAGAATCAACCCTATATTTACAACCCACTTGAGGTTTTTCACTCTGACAGACCAGTCACTAAGTATAGATGGTCCTCCCACCATTGGTTTGTACAACTTTAAATTTGTCTTTCTTTGGTCTGGGCCCCAGGATGTATTCTAAGTTCATACTGTGTCACTTTGTGCTTTTTAATTGATGCTTCATCTACAACAAAGAGGCTAAAATTTTCCATGAGAAACTTTCCCATGCCAAAAATTCTGTGGAAAACTCACCTCATTCCCTAATAGAAGCAAAAATTAAGGATTGGCTGCCACTTGGCTTGGTAAATGTGTATGGGGCATCTACTTTGTGCAAGATACTCAGTTCAGGAGTCAAGAGAATGAGCCATAGAGCTAAACTTCAGAGCTGTGTGTGTTATAAGGAGAAAGGTATTGTTATGACAGGTGAATATTGTAATTTGAGTCAACAGGTTTAGAAAAGAAACAAAGTTAAGAAGAATCATTTTTGTTCTTTAAAGATAGCATCGTCTGTGTTTAAAGGAGGCAGTGAGAGCATCTCCAGATGACGGATCCGGGGAGATGGTATTTCCTCAGATACTGAGGGATGGAGAGGATTTTCAGAGGCAGGATCAGGACTGAATTCCAAGGGAGGAGAGCACTGGTAAAGACACGCATGGAGAAGGAAGCTGCCCCTGGTCACTGTGATGGGAGGGACAGGCAGCCAAGGAGAGGTGGATTGGAGCCATTGCTTCAGAGGCTCTGATGCCTAGCGCAGGTAGTTTTAGAAGACAATTGAGAGCTGAGTTGTAGAGAATGTAGTGCTAGAAATGATTATTCACTCTGGTTGAAAGAAAGTGGCTTTGTTTGTTAGAGGCACAGGGGACAACTAGATGCAAGTTTTAAAAGAATATCATACAAATGTACGTTTCAGGGATTTGTCATCCTAGCCATCTTTCTCCTATCTTGGTTTTCCTCTCTTCAATTCCCTCATCTTCAAGCTCATGGCTCCTTGCATCATCCCTTACTCAGCCTGTGGCATCACTTGATGTGCATGGGGTCCTCCTCAGGCCTGGGTCTGCCTGTGTGGGCAGGAGTCATCTTCCTCTTGAGCCTCTTTCCTCCTCCTTTGGATCCTCTGTGTTATCAACCTTTGACTCATTTTGGAGGGGAAGCTTAATCTAGTGGTGGCTATCTATGCACTTTTATGCTGTAAGTCCAGGGAGTTGAAATGAGGATGGTGTGTCAATGGAGAGGAGGGATAGGTGGAACTATTTTCAGTCGCAAAACAGGATTTAGCAGCAGATTATGTGAAGGAAGGAGGGGTCAAAGACAGCATTTGGCTTCCAAGCTTGGGTGAATACTGGGCAGGTGGAGAGGGTCCCTGGGAGAGTGAGTTCTGAGAGAAGATGATAATTTCAGTCTCAGGGATTGAGCCTGTGGTTTATCTGGATGAGTATTACAGATGATAGTATTCTAAGGAGGGAGAACAGTTTGCTGAGTGAAATGTTCAAAGTTTAACAGACAAGTTTTCACAAAGAAACTAGACATTTAGAATGGGCAGGACTTTAGCAGGTGGTGTGATGAGTGAAGATAATGTAAAATGTCAGCTCAAGGTACTTTGGATTTATCATACAGGCAATGAGATGTTACAGAAAGAATTTCAGCTATAGAGTTACTTACAGACAGGTTTGTTTTAAGGAAATGAAAAATACATAGATTGAAAGGAAGAGAGAGTGATGTAAAGGAGAAATGAAAGCTTTATTTTCAGTAATAGTGTGATCAGTGACAGTGGGAAGGGGAGGGAAGAAAAAAATATGGGAGCTATATTTAAGGAGGCTATGTGTCAGTTAAATCCGTGGTTCAAGACTCAGGACAACCTGGTTCAATTATCTGCTTCATTTCATCATTGTGTGATCTTGGACAAATATAGTCATTTGATATCTCTGTAAACCTCAGTTTCTTTACCTGTAAAATGAATGTGAATATATCATTGCACAGTGATAATAAGTTAAAACATAAACCACATAAAGTTCTTAGCCCTATGTCATAAACTAGTTAAGAATGCTTTTATCAGTAGAAATACAATCCTTAGCAACATCAATGATCATGAATAATGGAAGCAGCAATTGGAACAGGTGCTCAATTGAATATGAATGAAAGAAAAGGAGTCACTTATGGCAGGTTTTGAACTTAAGTTACTGGAAACTAGACCATAGAAGCAGAGAAGACTTGAGGGGCAGCCATACCAGCCTCTGAACTACATTTATGGGTCATTCTCCCCTTTCCTTGAAGGTTAGCATGTTTTCAGCCAAATACCACTATTAACCTATTTCCTGCCTGTAGAATCCCAGAAGTCCTAAAGCTTTCCTTCATTTGGTCCTGTTTCCTCACCCTTTGGTCCAAGATGTCAGTTTCTGATAAGATGATTGGTTGGGTCTACAAGTTACATGCCCAACCTCTTTAGGAAAGCATTGTCCAGCCACACACTTGAAGTTTTCTCCAGACTTTATTCTCATTATTATATAAATATTTTGCAATATGGATAGGCTGGATATTTCTCAAATTATCAATTTCTGTTTCCCTTTGCTTCTTCCTCTTGCATTTTACATTGAGCAGCGAGAACAAACCAGTCTGTACCATCAACACTTTGTTTAGAAATCTCTTCTACTAAACATCCAAGTCCACACTTAAAAGTTCTATTTTCTATCCAACAGAACACAATTCAGCAAGTTCTTTATCATTTATGATGAAGACAACCTTTCCTCCAGTTTCCAGGAAAGTGATCCTCATATCTGACAGAGACCTCAATGAAAGCACCTTTAGCATTCATATTTCTAGCAACTTTCTCTTCAAGGCAAAAGAGGATCTTTCTATTATGTACCTTAAAACTCTTGCAGCTTCTACTCAATTTCAAAGTGACTTCCACATTGTTAGGTATTTGTTACAGTGACCCCACACTTCCTAACACCAAGATAAGTATTAATTTAGCAAGTCTGTCATAACAAAGTATCACAAACTGAGTTCCTTAAACAACAGCAAATTATTGTCTCACAGTTTGGGAGACTAGAAATCTGAGACGAAGATGTTAGCAGGGAAGGTGGTAAGGGAATGATCTATTCCAAATCTCTTTCCTTTGCTTATAGATGGCCACGTGTCTTTTCTCACAGCATCCCCTCTCTTTGCATACCTCTCTCCAATTTCCCCTTTTTATAAGGATACTGCTCATATTGGATTAGAGCTCACACTATCTCATTTTAATATGATTACTTCTGTAAAAACATTATCTCCAAATAAGGTCATTTTGAGATACCAGAGGTTAGGACTCCAAAATACTTTTTTTTTTTTTTTTTTTGGGCAGGACACAATTCAACCCATAATAGTATCTGAGAGGGTTTTACAACCAAATTATTCACATGTGGATTTTATAAATCAGCCTTGTGCTTTCAGGTGACTGCAGTTTTTGATGTTTGTCTATTTTCATGAGAGCTTTCAAGTCCAGGAGAGAGCAGGCAAAGAGATAATGTTATGCCTTTTGTTGTTGATAGTCGCTTAACTTGGTGTTGGGGGCAATGAAATGGTAAAACTGATTTATTTTCCAGCCTCGCCATATATGGGTCTCTTGGCTTCCAACAAAATGAGCTTCCTTAGATGAACTGCTTTTTCATTTTAGTCTTTTCTCTGCCAGAGTAGAAACCTCCTCTGCATGAGGCTGTTCGTAAGGACATGTAGAATTTGTATCTCCCGACAGAATTTAATCACAGACTGCCTACTTCTCTGCCTCAGATTTTTAATATGCAAATATTATCTTTTCTATGGCTATTTGAGAGTTTACTTGCAGGTGACCTTATAGAAATTGCAAACTATGCCCCGTATGGTAGAACAGCAACTGGATGCTATATGATTTTTAAAGAAAGCTTTAACCTATTGTGAACTCCTCTGCAAAATTCCGGTGCAAATGTACCCTGATAATGAGATTTGAAATATTAACTTATGAGACATTTTCCCTCATATCATCATATATATATTTTAGGGGTTGAAATAAGTTTCCTATACCATCGATTTAATTGTTCCTTTTCTCTTTGTTATCCCATCATTTCCCCATTCATTTTATGTTTTATTGTGATTTACTTCCTGTTCTGTGCAAAAAATGAGACACTGGATCAGAACTAGTTCAATCTATGCGCATGCCCACAGGAGAGAGGCTGTTTATTATCTTTGAAATCTGGATCTGGTGCTTCTTGATTATCTGCAACATTTTGTCAATGTCTCGGTGAGTCCTGTTATCTGGCACTGATCTTTCCCTCATGGAAGGCCTTCCCAAGCCTGTGTCTGGTTTGTCAGCTCCTATCTTCTGACTGACAGAGCCAGCTTACTCTGTGTTGATCGTCACCCCCGTCAGCATGCCAAGGAAACAGATGGAATGAAAGGAATAGGAATCAATAAGATGTAAAAAGTTTAATTTCCTTGGTCTTCCCACAGTATGTCACCTTCATTCCAAAGCCAGAGTTTTTAAAGGGATGAAATACAGCTTCTTTAAAGAAAAGTCGGGGTTTAGAAGCCTCTTGATTGCTTTGGAGTTTGCTTTGCCACAGCTTGACTGTTTTCTTCTTTTTCCTCTTTCCTTCTTTTATAATTACAATATTTATTCTTAGTATAATTTCCACCCACATTCAGTTGTGTTTTGACTGCATGTTAGTTATCAAAAATGAGAAATATAAAAGAGCCAAAAATCTATGTGTGATTATATTCATGTAGGTTGTGAAGTATACTAGAAAGAACACAGACTTTGGAGTCAAAGAGTCCATCATTCAAATAATAGGTTCTTTATTAGCAGGTTCTATGATCTTTGGCAATTTGTTTAGTCTCCTTGAGCCAGTTTCCTCATCTTTAAGAGTATCAATCTTGAGCCGGGTGCGGTGGCTCACACCTGTAATCCCAGCGGCTCGGGAGGTGGAGGCAGGAGGATCACAAGTTTGAGACCAGAGGCAGTCTGCATAATTTAGCAAGATTTTGTCTCAAAAAAAGTGAAAAAAAAAAAAAAAAAAAAAAAAAAAAAAAAAAAAAAAAAAAAAAAAAAAAAAAAAAAAAGAAACGGGCTGGGGTGCAGCTCAGTGGTAGCCCTCGCAAAGCATGCAAACGCCAGGCCCTGGATTTAACACCCCAATACTGAAAAAAAAAAAAGAGTATCAATCTGATTGTATCATTATTAAGATTTAAGGGGAAGTATATGGAGCATCTTATACAGAGTCATATTCTCTGTCAGTAGCATTGGTGGTGTCATTACTACTATTTACTTGTGGACTAGTAAAATCCAGAAGCAAATGAATAATGAGCAAGTATTGGAAAACTCTTAAAAAGGTGTTCATGATATGTGATACCTTTTCAGTCAGAATAGATAATATACTTTTTGATGCCAACTAAGAGGCTAATAGTAAAGTATTAGGTACATGCTAAAAAAAAGTGTCTTACCACTTTCAAAATGCAACTTGATCGGTACCATTGTCACAAAAAAAGCCTCTCTGGAAACATGATGTAATTAGTTTTGTTAAAACATTTGGTTTACCAATATTACAAATATTATCTGAGAAGACAAGAGTGAGTTTCTGTCAAAAATAAACAAAGATGGATACTAGTTAAAATAGCAAGATGGATATTAGTTAAAATAGTAGTCAGGGGCCGATAGTTAGGATGTTTGCTAGAACAAAAAGGATGTTATTTTGGCAGCCTTGAGCTTTCTTGGGAAGGGACTTTAAAAAGGGACTAGGTTAACCTAGGGATGCCCTTAAGCCTTTAGGAACTATGTTACTTTTTTGCGAGTATTTGTGCAGGGAGGAGAGCAGATAAAATTGTAGTCAGTCTGTAGATTTCTTTTTATTTAAAAATTTTTTTAATTAAAAAAAATTTTTTTTTGATGTTTCAAAGCAGGGTCTCACTGTGCAGTCCAGGCTGGCCTGGAATTTACTAGATAGCCCAAGTTGCCTTAAACTTGCATTAATCCTCTTGCCTCAGCCTCCCAAGTGCTAGGATTATAGACTCAAGCCACCATGGCCGGGTTCAGTCTCTAGATTTCTTAGGTCCAAGATTAAAGCCTAGTTGAGAAGAGGGTTCAGAGGACCCTGGTTAGGATTTGATTAAGGAAAGAATCTTTATCATTTCAAGTCAAACAAAAATGCTTATACACAAAAGCTAATGTAAGTAAAAATCGTTTGTTCATCTAGTGAATGATTTTGACAACCAGTTATATATCAGGCCCTGTGCTAGGCTCTGAGAAGGATTGTACCTGCCCTTGCAGAGCAGATAGTTCAGAGAGTGAGATAGACCAAAAGCATACAAACAAAAATCACTATACTGTAGGTTTATTATAAAGACAATTTATTCTTTACATTTGGAAATATTTTAAAAGATGTGCCAAAGAGAATTACAATCTACTTTTTCTTTGTGCACTTTTCTTTGGCAGATATTTTAAAGAGTGGTAACATAGAGGAAACTAAAAAATTAAATATACTAATAGCTGAGTGGTGGAAATATAGATTGTTATCAATATTTCTTGGCAATTATTTTGTCAATATATGGGAAGAGACATAAACATATTCATACATTTAGTTATCATATCCACTTCTAGGTGGGCTGGGATTTAGCTCAGTGGGTAGAGCACTGCACTGCAGTCTCTGAGGTCCTGAGTTCAATTCCCGGCACCGCAAAAATGGGAGAAGGGCCTGGCAATCCACTCCCAAGGCAATCCCGAAGCACTCAGCCATTGAAAACCCTATAAGGGTCACTATGAGTCGGATACCGACTCGACGGCACCTAACACATCCACTTCTAGAAATTACTCCTAAAGAAATAATTGGATGTAGTTATGTATGAAGACATTTATACTATTATTATTATTATTATTATTATTATTTTGCAGTAGTGGGACACTGAAACCAGGGCCTCATGCAAACTTCACAAATGCTCTACCACTCAGCTGTACCTCCAGCCTCATTTCTATTTTGAGTTAGGGTCTTGCTAAATTATGCAGGCTGCCTCTGGCCTCGAACTTGCACTCCTCCTGTCTCTGCCTCCCTAGTCACTGGGATTATAGGTGTGCACTGCCATGGCTGGCCTATGCTGGTTATATGTAAGAGAGTGAAAAAGTAGAAGGAGTACAAATGTCCAATATAATGGGTTAATAAATAATCAAAACCTGTATTTGTGAAAGTGTATAGAACAGGCTTAACTGATGAATGTTGCAATTATCCTATATTATTTGATATTGTAAGAAAAAGCTTTTTGAAACTAATGATCAAAACTACCTTAAGGCAGGTGTACATGTTCTTTTTTTTTTTTTTTGTGGTACTGGGGGTTGAACCCAGAGCCTCACACTTGCATGCTTTGCAAGTGCTGGACCATGATGCTGCACACCCAGCCCATTTTCTTACTTTTTTTCTGAGACAGGGTATCACTAAATTATGCAAACTGCCTCTGGTCTCAAACTTGTGATCTTCCTGCCTCTGCCTTCTGAGTTACCTGGATTATAAGCATGTGCCACCATGCCTGATTACATGTTCTTTATTTTTATCTTTATAGAGACCATCTGAAAAAAATAATAAGAATTATAAGAAGAGATAGGCTTTGCTAGAGAAACATGTTGTCTTGTCCCCCACCCCATGGTTTTCTTAGGTATGTTGTGATCAATCTTACTGCTTTATATTAGTTGCTAAATAGTTTTTAAAACCATGCCAGTCTGGTGTCCAATATTAGCGTTGTCATGATCTGCTTTCTGCTTTTTAAAAATTTAGTTTCACTTCAGTATCTTTTTCTGTTATTTCTCATTGTTTATTCCCAACAAATTTTTATTTATCTTGCTATAATTCTATTTCACTGTAAACCATTTCAAATCAAGGCAGGATATAAATTATATAGGCTATTTTTGAAAGGAAATTTAGTAAAACTTTTATCAGTTTCTTTGTGTGTGTTCACGTGCATGTGTGTTAAAATGCTTTTAATTATCTCCTTTAAATTTGTCCATGTTATTTCTTATAAAAAACATGTGTTTTTATAATCAGATGTAATTATAAAATTTTGTAGAATCCGTTCAAGTATTGTTTCATAAATGAAATGGACCTTCTGCTCAAAGTGCTTTGTAAACTATAAAATGTAATAAAAATAAAATAGATTTCTATTATTATCATTTGAATTATTATGTGTTTAGTGGAATACATGGAAAGTCATAAAAATTTAGGTTTATGCTTGTCTTAGTCTCAGATTTTACCTTGGCATATATACTTTTTGATGAAAATTATGATTATCATACTATTACCTTTAAACAACAATACTTTGTATTTCCTAAGTATACAGGTGTGGTAAAATTCATCCCACATACACATAAACTACAATTAGGTGAATTGAGTCAGCAAGAAAGTCACTCTAAGGTAAATAGGGCTTGGCTTGGCTTGGGTTTTCTTTTTCTTTTCGTCCCTCCCTCCCTCCCTTCCTTCCTTCCTTCTTTTCATTTCTCTTTCTTTTTTTAAAGTTGCTTCTCTTATTGGATACTCCAAGGCCTCCAGAATGCTTAAGAGATGTATCAGAATATTACCTGCCCTTTGTCATGTCCTCAGCAGTGCAAATTCTTCCTTCAGAGACCACTAATTAAAGGAGGTCGTCCTCTCTGGAGGTAGGCAGGGTCACTTGTCTCAATCTCTTGTAAAAGTGCCATCTCAAAGTTTTCTTTTCTCTCAAGAGCCTCTCTGCCTCTCCAACATTCTGCTGTCTGAGACTTCATTCTTCTGTTGCCCTTTGGTCTCCACATTGCATCTTGTAGCTGTACCATGAATTGCTATTCTTTAAACCATTTCCTTCAGCTGCTGATGGCTCAGGTGTGCACAATTTAGGGTTGTGCAGGATACTAAAGGGTGGACAGCATTTTTAGAATGGTTCATGGACCTCGTTATAGATAACAATGAGCATGTGAGGAGGGAGCTAGGAGTTGGGTACCACAGGAATCTTCGCTGATGGCAGGTGTTAAGAGGCCTGTAGAGGTAGATGAGGGTTTTTATTATTTTTTTTACTAGGCTTTATGTTAGGTGGTTGAGCCTTCATAGAAATACTCACAATGCTCTTATTGCTTGAATCAAGGTTAAATAGACAAATGCATAGTGATGTCCCTGGCCCCTTAGTTAAAGCTCTCTTAGATCCTTTTTGACAATCAGCCACATAGAACAATTCTATTTATCTGGGTTTATAATGGTCAGTCACTATTGAATTCATGTAAGAATTCCAATTGGGATATGGTCTGTCAAATATATATATAATATATGCTAAAAAGGATTTGTACACTTCTTCTGATCTTAAATATATATTTTGGGATAAAAATTAAAACAACATAGGCCCCACTAAAATAGAACAATAGAAAACACCAATTAAAAAAAAACAGAAGTCTTGAATATGAAAAAGAAGGAAAAGACTTTTTTTAATCATTAGGCTTTGCAAGATATGCATACTAATTTGTCAATTATTGCTAATAGAGGATGAAAAATAAGAAGCTCAAATTAATAGTTACAATGGGGAATTATGTGATAAAATGGAAGATTTTTCATTAAAAATAATTTAAAGAGGAAGATTCAATAATTAGTAGGCTTCAATGATCTTGTCATATTAAAGCATTCAGGGCAAGTATAAATCCATTCATTGAAATAAATTTGTCAGTGCTCTATACTAGGCATCAAATGGGAATACAAAGATGAATCATATACATAACCTGTCTTAAAGAAGATGGCAGCTTACTTTATTAAAATATTAAAAAAGGATATATTAAAATTGAATTATGAAGTGAAGGGGATCATAAATTATGGTGGGGATATAGTTCAGCAGAAGCAGTTTGTGTGAGTGGCAGGAGCAATTGCAATTGAGCAATTTACTTAACTTTTCTCTACCCTAATTTCTTCTATGGGATAATAATAATTCTTAGGTAGGGATGTTATAATGATTAAATATTAACATTATATGAGGATTGGGCTGGGATTTAGCTGAGTGGGTAGAGCACTGCGCTGCAGTCTCTGAGGCCCCGAGTTCAATTCCCAGCACCCCCAAAATGGGAGAAGGACCTGGCAATCCACTCCCAAGGCAATCCTGAAGCACTCAGCCATTGAAAACCCTATGAAGGTCGCTATGAGTTGGATACCGACTCAACGGCACCTAACAACATATGAGGATTATAACAGTACTCTACAACATGTGTGTGAGGATAATAACAGTACCCTACAAAAGTGGAAGAACAAGAAGGAAGGAGCCTGGGCACCTGCATGATCTTGTGGAACAAAGCCACTAGTAGCTCTAGCCCACCTACCTACAGACTGTTAGGTAAGGAATATATTTCTATCTTTAAATTACATACCTAAAAAAATTAACATATGTAAAACACTTAGTATCTCACAATTAAAGTTAGCCAACATTGTGATTTCTGTAATGGCTTCATGGGCAATGTGGCAAATGCTTGTCAAATGAAACTCTGGAAGTTTAGTCTTCCTTTGGTTTGTCATGTACCCAGTTAGAATGTGTTGACTTTATTATAGAAGAAGATATTGGAAGTAGCTAGCAGACTATGGACCAAGGAAACATACTGGTTCTCTGATATTCTTTGTTTCTTCCTGGACATACTCCTCCTTGTTGATATTTCTCTTCAAAATCAATACCCACATCATGGCACAAAATCCCTATGTGCCCTTCAAGGCACAGAATGACACTGAGTTATTGCTGTCTGGTTTGACACAGTATGTCTGGGCATAATCCAATTATAAGATATATTTATTTCTCTAACATCTAGTCCAGAGACTGTAGAGTAAGAGACAGTAAATTTATGTTGAATGATCTAATGAATTTTTGAAGCCTAAGATTTTTACCTTGCTCATTTTGTAAGTTCTAAGTTTGCTAAAAAAGTCTTCCAGGTTATAAAGAAAAGGGAGTGGTGAAACTCATGGCAAACGTGAGGTTGGTGAGCTTTTAATCCCTATTAGCTGAGGGTCTGAGTAGTATAGTCATCTAAGAGTTGGAAGCATTAGATTCTACAATGGAATGGACATTTTCTGAGTTGGTGGTCCTAGGTCAGGAGAAATTGGGTGATGTTTTGGGATAAATTGTGTATGTTCTACTGCCCTCTCCTGCTTCACATGCTGAAATCCTAATCCTCCACACTTCAGAATGTGACTACGATATTCTTCCCTTATCCATTGAGGATACCTTCCAAGACCCCCCAATGGGTGCCTGAAATTGCTGGTAGTACCAAACTTTGTATACATACATACATACACACACACACACACACACACACACACACACACACACACACACATATATATATATATATATATATATGTATATATATATATGTTAGACATGACTATGATAAAGTTTCCCCCAAGTGTCTGTCAGCTTGTGATGCAGTGGGGGGTTTGTGTGTTGCTGTGATGCTGAAAGCTATGCCACTGGTATCTCAGATATCAGCAGGGCCACTCTTGGTAGACAGATTTCAGCTGAGCTTCCAAACTAAAATAAACTAGGGAGAAGGACCTGGCAGCCCAATCCTGAAACAATTAACCATCAAAACCCCTATGAATAGCAGAGATGCATTGTCAAATATAGTGCCCGAAAATTAGTGCCCCAGGCTGGAAGGCATTGAAGAAATGACTAAGGAAGAGTTGCCTCCTCAAAGCAGAGTTAACCTTAATGATGAAATGGAGTAAAGCCCCTGAGATCTCCTTTTGCTGATGTGGCTTGACTCAAAATGAGAAGAGTCATAGTAACTGCAACAATATAAAGATCGTGTATATGGCAAACATATAAAGATCATGTGCATGGCACAGTGTTGGGTAGTGCTTCCTTCTGTTGTACTTAGGGTTGCTATGAGTTGGATCTGACTTGATAGCACCAAACCATAATAACAACAAAGATAAAGTTTAATTTATATGTTAGGCACTGTAAGAGATTATTGAAAACAGCTAACAATACAATAGAATAATTATAGCAATATACTTTAATAAAAGTTATATGAAAGCTGTAGATTATTTCTGGAATTTTCTATTTAACACTCTTGGATTGTAGTGAATTGAAGGTAAGTGAAGCTGTAGAATGCAAAACCTCAGATAAGCAGGGACTACTGTATTTGGAGGTAGGGCCATTAAAGAGGTAATTAAGTGAAAATGAGGTCATTAGGGTGGGCCTAATCCAATATAACAGACATTCTTACAAGAAGAGATTAGGACCCAGAAAAAGGGAAGATCATGTAAAGACACAAGGAGAGGTTATGTTAGGTTAGGTTAGGTGCCATCGAGTCGGTATCCAACTCATAACGACCCTTAGGGTTTTCAATGGCTGACTGTTTCAGGATTGCCTTGGGAGTGGATTTCCAGGTCCTTCTCCCATTTTTGGGGTGCTGGGAATTGAACTCGGGACCTCAGAGACTGCAGCGCGGCGCTCTACCAACTGAGCTAAATCCCAGCCCCAAGGAGAGGTTAGTGATCTGTAAATCAAGGAAAGAGGTCTCAGAAGAAACCAGCTCTGCTGACACCTTGATCTCAGACTTCAAGTTTCTAGAATTGTGAGGAAATAAATTTCTGTTGTTTGAGCCAACCAGTCTAGGGTACTTTGTTAGAGTGGCCCTAGAAATCTCACATAGGGGCTTCCTTCATGTATTGTGGTAAAGAAAGGACCAAGTTAAAGAGTATCTGTGAAGTTGTCAGGTGCTATCCAGGAGGATATTTTGTGAATGATTTTGTTCCTGTTTCCTTAGTTGTGTTTGAATAATTGCAGTCACTTCCTAACTGGTCTCTGTACTTCTTTTTTGTTTTTGTTTTTCTTTTTTTTCCTTCCTTCTGCCCTATTTCCTCTTCCTCCACCTCCTTCTCTCTCTCTCTTCCTTCCTTCCTTCATTTTCATTTCCTTTCTTACTTCCTTCTTGCACTTGGGGGTTAAACCCTGGGTCTTGTGCATGCTGGGAAAATGCTCCACCATTGAGCTCTACTCCCAGCCCCCCCCCTTTTTTTCATTTTGAGTCAGGGTTTCACTGAGTTGTGCAAGCTGCTGCTGGCCTTGGATTTGTGATTTGCCTGCCTCAGCCTCCCAAGTTGCCATGGTGCCTGACTCTTTTCCTCTTTTTACTTTTTTTTTATTTTGCAGTAGGTGTGGGTTGAAACCAGGACCTCAGACATACTTTGCATTTGCTCTACTCCTGGGCTGCACCCCCAAGACATTTTAAATTCTTTTATTTAGAAACAGAGTCTCAGTTGTGTAGGCTGCTTCTGGCCTCAAATTTGTGATCCTCCTACCTCTGCCTCCTGACTCACTGGGCCTGTACCTGGCTCCTTTCTTTTTTTAAAAGAACAGCTTCATTGAGATATAATTCATCTACCATTCAATTAATTAATTAATTAATCAATTTATTTATTTTGCAGTACTTGGGGTTTGAACCCAAGGCCTCACGTTTGCAAGCTTTGCAAGTACAGTACCACTGAGCTGCACTCCCAACCTTTTTTATTTTTATTTTTTACTTTTCTTTGAGACAGGATCTCACTAAATTATACAGACTGCCTCTAGTCTCGAACTTGTGATCCTCTTGCCTCTGCCTCCCAAGCCGCTGGGTGGACAGGCTGGGAGGACAGGCATGTGCCACCACACCCAGCTCAATTCACCTATTTAAAGTATTCATTTAATAATTCCTGGCATAGTCTCAGAGTTGTGTGGTCATCATCACATCATTGTAATAAATTTTAGAACATTCTCATCAATCTCCCCTCCAAAAAAAGAAAATAAAAAATAAGCAACCCTTGCAATCTCCTCCATACTCACTAACAGTCACTCCCCATTTTCTCCAGTCCCCTCATACCCCATCCCCCATCCCTAGGCAACCACTAATCTACTTTCTGTATCTATGGAGAAGTCCACACAGTTCAAATAAATGGAATCATCTGATACGTTGTTTTTTGTGACTGACCTACTCCCACTCTTAACTTTTAATATCCATATTATGCACAGCAAACAATGTGATCATTTTTAAGATTTCCTTTCCTAAGGCCCTTCAGTGTCTTCTTATGAGTCATATATAGAATTTCCATAAAGGTCCACAGTGTAAGAGGCTGCCAGTGATCTCCATCTACCTTTCTGGTCCCGTTACTCACTATGCTGTGCTATGTGGAGCTTCTACATGTTCCTCCCACACATCAACTATGGCCTTTTGCATTAGCCATTCCTTCTCCCTGAGCAGATTTCCCCACCATGCTCCATATGCATTACTCTTGCATAGCTATCAGCCCCAGTTTTACCACCCCTAGATGTTTCCTCTGACTTCTCAGGCTGAAGTAACTTTGTACTCCCTTTGTCTACCTTCCTTTCTCTTTACATTCAGATAATAGTTACATTTATGAAGAAAATATCTTGCTTATTCATTAATGTAATTGAATCAGGCCTAGAAAATTTGAATTGAGCAGTTAGTCTTTGAATCTTCTAACTAGTCAATTCTGTTGGGTTGCTGGGGTAATTTTATTTACCTGATAATACCTTCATTTTATGTGATTATCATATGCTGTACTTGCTGAAAGAAAAGATGAATGAATGAGTTGGGATGAAGAGGCTCAAAGTATTTCCAATTGACCATCTTCTCTAGTTGAGATGGACACAAGGGTGAACGTAATGCTTGAGAATTCTCCAGCAAACAACCTTAAAACATAGACACAAAAAGAAGGAAAATGAATAAAAGGCTAAATAACAGTAAGGAGACAATGAAGAAGTTAAAAAAAGTGGTAAGAGAAAGAAAAGTAGGAGCTTCTTGTTTGGAGGTGGGAAAGACATGTAAGTACTACTGAGATAGCATTGGGCTTGTGCCCTGCTTCTTTCAACCCTCAAAAAGTTATAATTTCAATAAGTTCTGGTTTTCCAGATTTCTCAGATATTTCAAAACATGTTACTCTAAGTTACCACAGGACATTAACCATAGAATGCATTGATCCAAGACTGTTGCAGTACTTGGCTTTCAATCACCTTTAAGTGCAGAGGACATTTAAAATTAAATAATCCATGAAGGCATCTAGAAAATAAGAAAACATGAGGTAAGTGTGCACTTATTAGTGAGCCACAGATTTCTTGCCATTTTAGGCCAGTGTGACTACATGAAAAGCAGCCATTTGTAATAATTCAGCTATAATAATATGCTTCATTTAGAATGTATTAGGAATATACTGTTCTTACTGCTGACTTATGCCTGCAGCCGTAGCCCTGTGGCATCTGATCCCGTCAGATCTCGGAAGCTAAGCAGGGTCAGGCCTGGTTAGTACCTGGATGGGAGACCGCCTGGGAACACCAGAAGTTGTAGGCTTGGGAGAAGGACCTGGCAACCCCCTCCCAAAAATCAATCTGCCATTGAAAACCCTATGAACAGCAGAGAAGCACTGACAAT
>VMDO01035261.1:0-16275 GCA_007922755.1 Pedetes capensis | reverse complement strand
ACCACCAGCATGGTAAAGTCAAGAGAGAATAAATCTTTTAAAGAAGATTTAATTTTGCTGATTCTTACCTTAATATTCTGCCAAAATTAAATATTGTGTTGACTAACATTGTAGGCACACCCTCAAAAAAGAAAGGCATCAATTTGAAAGGGGGAGAAATGTGGGAGATACATTTTATCTGAACACTTACATGTTTGTGTTTTTATGATGAAAAGCCATAAAACAACATTAACCAAGGAGGGAGTGAAGAAAGAGGAAAATGAATCACTTTATATAGTGGAAAGATTTAAAATGAAGAAATTCATTCGATGCAGTCAATTATTTTCCATGAATCTAATGAAGAAGTAGCATGAGTAACTGATTTTCATGCCTTTCTTATATCCTTAAATAATGTATCACCAAGTGGCATGTCATGAATGCTGTTAATGGCTTTGAGACAGAATGTGGGGCATGTCATTATGATGCTGGAATATCTTATGCCCTTAGAAGTTTGATGGTGATTAAAAGGTTTCTCATCATTCCTATTTAAAATGATGAAATTCTCACATAAAAGCACTGTGTTTTGTCTTGGTGGTTTGCTGATTTACAGAGTCAATAATGTTTGATTCTTAATTCTCATTTGTTTATTCTTCTAGTAAAATATATTCTTTTCAAAGCTCTTATCATTGTGTATATTTTCTCCCCCCTCTTCTTCTTGATTTTTTGTTTTTGTTTGTGTTGTTTCACTTTATTTTGTTTTTGTTTTTTGAGACAGTCTCACTCTGTACCTGAGGCTGTCCTGGAACCTGCTATGTATCCCAGGCTTGCTTGAACTCTCAGTGATCCTCCTGTCCCAGCCTTCTGAGGGCTGCTATTACAGACGTGTGTCATTATGCTTGGCTTTTCCTTCCTCTTCTGTATATAGTATTCCTTGAAGTATCTTCTGAAAATGGAAGGGGATTGTGGAAGAGTCATGAATTTGCAGAATTATTATGGTTTAAATGACCATAATATCAGAACTGATCTTCAAATACAATTCAATCCGTGTCAAAATTGCACTGGCTGTCTTCACAGAAATAGAAAAAAACTAAAATTCATATGGAACACAAAAGATCCTGAACAAAGCCATCTTGATCAAAAATTACAATGCTGGAAGGATCACAATACCTTAATTTAAACTAAATTATGGAGTCATAGTAATAAAAACTACATGGAACTGGCACAAAAACAGACATGTAGCCAACATAATAGTATAAAGGACTCAGAAATAAACTCATGCAGCTACAGCCACTCTGATTTTCTACAAAGAAGTCAAAAGCATACCATGGAGAAAAGACAGTCTGTTTAATTAATCATTCGGAGAAAATTGGATATCTATATGTAGTAGACTGAAATTAGAGCCCTGTCTCTTGCTCTGTAAAATAATCAATTTGAAATGGACCAAATATGTAAATTTAAGACCTGAAACACTAAAACTGATAGAGAACAATATAGTGAAAACAGGTCAAGATTTGGTCATAGGCAAGGATTTTCTTTCCAGTAGCTCAGGAAATAATAGCAAGAAGTACAAATGGAATTGCATTAATTTAGCTTCTGGAAAGCAAACTATGACCAGAGTGATGAGACAATCTAGCAAATGGGAGAAAATCTCTCGCAACTATTCATACAACAGGGTATTAATACTCAGACTATATAAAGAAATAAAAAACACCCAAAGAACAAATAATCCCAACAATAAAAGAGTAAATGAACTAGTTTTCAAAAGAAGTTCAAATGGGCAATAAATACTTGAAAATAAGTTCAACACCTTTAAACATCAAGGAAATGCAAATTAAAATGACTGAGATCCCATCTCACCCCAGTAAAGATGGCAAGCACCAAGAAAACAAAACAACAAATGCTGATAAGGATGCAGGGAAAAAGGCCTGCTTATACACTATTGGTTGGTATGCAAATTAGTACAACTGATTTATAAATCAGTACAGAGATTCCTCAAAAAATTGAAAGTACAGCTACCATATGGCAGTTATACCACCCCTGGAGATATATATATATATATGTGTATATATATATATATATATATATATGTATATATATATATGTATATATATCCATATCCAAAGGAATGAAATCCAGCATGTGATAGAGATACCTGCCACCCATATTTATTGGGGGAATATTCACAATAAACAAGATATAGAATTACCATAGGTGGTACCATCACTGAAAGAAATGGATAAAGCAAATGTAGTACTTAACACAATGGAGTATTAGCCATAAACAGGAACAAAAACATGTCATTTGAAGGAAAATGTAGGGAACAGGTGATCATTGCATTAAGTGAAATAAATCACACCCAAAATGACAAATATGCAGAAATAAGATTTTTTTAAATGACATGAAAGTAGAAAAGGTAATATTTGAAAACAGGAAGGAGATCATGAAGGAAAGGGGAAAAAGAAAGTTTAGTGGGAGGTATGACTAAATTAAGTTCTATCCATGTATGAAGATGACACAAAGAAATCCATTATTTTATGTGATTAATATATACTAATAAAATTTTTGAATAAAAAGTACTATTTCAATATAACAGTGTAAGTAAACACTAAAATACTAATATAATAATTTAGCATTAAGTGAAAATAACATACTTTTACTGTTGACCATTGCAAATTATGCAATTTATAGAATATGAATTTAAATAAATGTAGACACCAACACTTAATCAGTTAGTATTTTAATTTAATAGAAATAGGTGCATAATTATCTTAAATTTTTATTTCTTCTACTTATATGGAAAACATTTAAAATTTTAAAGTCATAAATTCAATAATTTTAAATATTTTATTTTCATGCATATCTTTTTAGGGAAAGAAAATAAGCTACTGGGTTGTGTTATATCTGCCATTAATGAAGTATCTTGAAACAAATTTTATTTTTAAATTAATATATCTGTAAATGTTGTCTCTTTGGCTCTGACAAGAAACAACATATATGATCTGTTCTTTGATGTGTTCTTGTCCTGCTAGTTCTTTCTAGTATTTCTAATTTAAAAATTTATTTACCTACACCTTGATTATTTGTATCCCACTCAAAGAATGTAAGCTATATGAGAAGAAATAATTCATTTTTACCTGTTATGTTATTACATTCCTATCATTTAAGACATTGACTCTTTGTAAAATTGACATCATGGCTAACTTAGTAATTTTCATAGACTTTAAGGATGAGCACACTTGAAGGGATCCCAACTCTGTCAACTTGTCATGCTGTGGGGGCTTGCCCGTTGTGGTGCTGCTGAAATCTATGCCCTGAGTATCTCAGATACCAGCAGGGCCACCCATGGTATACATGTATCAGCTGAGCTTCCAGACTAAGACAGACTAGGGAGAAGCTGGCAGATATTCAAGAAATGATAAGGGGAAGACTTGCTTCTTAAAAGTAGACTCAACCTTAATGACAGGTATGGAGTAAAGTCTCTGGGGCCCCCTTTTGCTAATATAGTAGGACACAAAATGAGAAGAAATGTAGTGGCTGCAATAATGGGCTCAAACATAAAAAGATCACGTGCAC
The DNA here is from genome assembly GCA_007922755.1 of Pedetes capensis. Classification (NCBI taxonomy): domain Eukaryota; kingdom Metazoa; phylum Chordata; class Mammalia; order Rodentia; family Pedetidae; genus Pedetes; species Pedetes capensis. Next base: position 12,723 of record VMDO01035261.1, on the reverse strand, counting down.
AGCACAGTGCTGGGTAGTGTTTCGTTCTCTTGTACTGAGGGTCACTGTGAATGGGATCCAATTTGACAGCACTTAACAACACTTGAATGGAAAAAACCTATACAATTAGCAATACTACCTAATTCAACTTTTATGAGATTTAGAGATGGTCACATATGATAAATACTAACTTGTGTAAACCAAATATTTTATGAACACAATGGGCCTGAGATGCTATACAAGTTGATAGACAAGATTCCCAGGAAAACTTTTCACAATGTTTGAAGGAAACAAAGGATGTGAATTTTCCCTTCTTTCTTTTGGGTATACATGTGAACTAACAAATAGTTGGTACTTGATAAATGGCTGGCTTTTGACCTTCACAGAATGACCAAGATGCTGATTGTAGTGAATTAAAAACAGTTATAACTTCTTTAACAATCCTGCCATGGAGAGATAAAGTCCATGACCACCCACCCTTGCATCTGACGAGGAGTTGCTTTGTCTGGTAGGCTGGAACTTTTTCTTTCTTTTGTGGTACTAGGGGTTGAACCCAGGGCCTCGTGCTTGCATGCTGTGCAAGTGCTGGACCACTGAGCTGCACCCTCAGCCCATTTTTTTATTTTATTTTGTTTATTTATTTATTTATTTTGAGACAGGGTCTCATTAAGTTACAAAGACTACCTCTGGTCTCAAAATTGCCATCCTCCTGCCTCCCCCTCCCTAGCCGCTGGGATTACAGGTGTGTGCCACCACGCCTGGCTCTGGTAGGCTGGAACTTTCTGAGATTGACAGATGCCACTTCTTTGTGCTGATGGCCCGCTCATCAAACCTTTAGTGGCTGTGCTAATGATCCAGCAGCCTGCTGGGGAGAACACAGGAGGAGACTCTATGACTTCTTTGAGAGGGAAAGCAGCTTGGCTAAATCAACTTTCTAGACTTCTAGCCATCCTTGCCAAAGTCCTTGGCATGTGAATGAGGGAAGACTTTTTGGACTTTTAAGACCAAACCAACCATGAGCTAAATACTATTGAGACCTGTAGAAACAATGACTCAGTTGAGCTTTGTCAGAATTTCTCACACAGATCATGAGCAAAAGAAAGTGATAGTTGTTTTAAGCCATGAAGTTTGGAGAGATTAGGTTTATAGGCATAAAATTAACACAGAACTAAAGCTGTTTTTGACCTGTTGAATGAGCCAACTTTTATACTTCATGTGCGAGTTGCATATTGCTGCATAACAATATCAGCTTGACCTTAATGCTTTAAAATCTCACTCATTCATTAAGGTTTTCATGGGTTAAGAGTCTGAGCACAGCACAGCTGGGATCTTAGTTTCTGGACCTCACATGGCTGCAATCATATTGCCATCAGGACTGTGGTCTCAATGAAAGCTTGACTAGGGAAAAATCTGTTTCCATGCCCACATGATGTTTCAAGAATTAAATTCCTTGCAGGAGGTCAGATTGAGTGCCTCAAATCCTTCCTGTCTATCAGCTGGAGGCCAGACTCAGCTCCTTGCATCAAAGGCCTTACTTGAATAACCATGTGCTTTCTCAAAGCCATCCAGAACGTAATCTTATAGCAAGATGCTTTATAAGCTTATGGTGTGTAATCATGTACACATAGCCACATATATTCATTATTTTTGGCATATTCTATTGGGTAGAAACAAGTTTCAGTTCTGGCCTTTGCTCAGAAGTGAAGCTCATCCAAGGATATTTCTACCAGGGGGCAGAGACATAGAATTTACCTTGTGAATTCTCTAGTCTCCATGCTCCCACTTCATCACTTCACTCAGGCAGATAAGGTTTGGAATAAGGGAGGGTAAAAGACCAAATGCACCTGCAGCTGCACCACTGTGGCACCGGATCCCCTCAGATTTCAGAAGCTACACAGGGTCAGGATTGTTTAGTACTTAGATGGGAGACCCGCCTGGGAAAACCACGTGCTGTAGGCTTGGGAGAAGGACCCAGCAACCCACTTCCAAAATACAATCAGTCATTAAAAACCCTATGAATAGCAGAGAAGCACTAGCAATAGTGTTTGGCCAGTTATATATAGGGTAGCTATGAGTCAGACAGCAATTCAAGGGCACCTAACAACAACAAAAGATCAAACACTAATATCTTGATCCCTGCTGAAAAACACTTTGTCCAAACTTTAGTCATAATACTCTGAGCATTCTCTTATAAGATCTCAGACTTTAGCCCATCTTATCTCTGACCTGCCCAGCCTAGTTTTAGCAACAATCTCGTCAGTTTACAGAGAATCTCCTACACTCAATATAAGATCACCATCAATATTTTAGCACAGTCCTCTACCTCAATGCATAAGCTCTTGATCTGCCTTCAGCAAGAATCCTGTTAAATAGGAGTAATAATAATCTTCCTTATTCTCATCTAACTTCATCTACTCTCCTCCTTATTTAGATTGCTGACTATAACTTTTCAATTGTCTTTCGTTAATCACTCTCTTCTCCAACGAATAGTCTTCACACCTATCACAATATTCTCAAAAAAGTCTTCCTCACCATTTTAAGAATTGTCAGAGCTGGGCAAAGGGAGGCTGAGGCATTAAGATTGTGAATTGGAGTGGGGCGAGGTATCACATGCCTATAATCCCACTGGCTCCAGAGGCGGAGGCAGGAGGATCCCAAGTTTGAGACCAGAGGCAGTCTGCATAACTTAGCAAGACCCTGTCTCAAAAAGTCAAAAAATGGGCTGAGGGTGGTCCCCAGCCCAAAAATGGACAGCTCAGTGGTCCAGCACATGCACAGCATGCAAGCTCAAGGCCCTGGATTTAACCCCCAGTACCGCAAAAAAAAAAAAAAAAAAAAGAAAGAAAAAAAATTGTGAATTTGTAGCCAGCATGGGAGCATGGGCTACATAAAAAGATCTCATCTTAAAACAAGAAAAAAAAGGGGGAGGAAGGAAGGAAGGCAGAGGGAAGGAAAGAAGAAAGGAAAGAAAAAGAAAGATAAAGAAAAAAGAAAGGAGCAAATGAAAGGAGAGGAGAGGAGAGGAGAGGAGAGGAGAGGAGAGGAGAGGAGAGGAAGAAAGAAGAAACAAAGTACAAACTTACTTGTACATTGTTTCGCTATGGAAATGTCATGACCAAAATTATCTTAATCTTTTCCTCATGTCCACCATTGAATGTTAATTTAAATATTACATTACCTTTAGCTGTTTTGTTTTGTTGTTGTTGCTGTTGTTTGTAGATGAGGGGTGTTAACAAAGTGTGTCCTTTATTTGAATATCAAAGGCAGTCTGCCAAGCCAACTTGTTGCATGAAACAGTAACTCCTGCCTGAGAAATATTGTATGAGAGATTTCTGGGACCTTGGAGGCAAGCCTTAAAGGGAATGGTGTTTATCTGCACCAAGTTACAGGGAGGCTATACGAACTAGATAAGATAATCATTACAGATTTGCCCTGGCAGATATAGCATGGCATTTTACTTGCTTTGTACTTTGTATACTTTGAAGATAAGCTTTACATTTACATAGTTTATCCAGTGTCTCCCTTTGTACTTAGAGGATAAGCTTTACATCTACATGATTTATGTAAGAAAACCCAATAAAAGGGACAAAGTCCATCAGGGAAATGATCAGTCCTATGCAAAGGGGCTGGGTCCTCTGTGAAAATCCTTCATCTGCACTCATCCATTTCATTTCGGGGTTCTGACCAACTAGAGTTGTTAGGTGCCATCAAGTTGATATGTGACACATAGTGACCCTATGTACAACAGGCGAAAAAGTATTATTAGTGCTTCTCTGCTATTCGTAGGGCTTTTAATGGCTGACTGTTTTTTTGGGAGTGGGTTGCCATGTCCTTCTCCCAAGCTTACAGCACCTGGGATTCCCAGGCAGTCTCCAATCCAAGTATAACCAGGCCTGATCCTGCTTAGCTTCTGATATCTGACAAGATCAGATCCCACAGTGGTATGTCTGCTTTGTAAATATAGGGGAAAATGTTTAAATCTTTAACTGTTTTATACAAAATAAAATAAAAATCACCTGACTTTTAGTAAGAGAAATTGCTGTGATCTTCTTTGGTAATTTTTTCAGTAACACACTCTAAGTGATTTTTTGTGGCCAGAAATTGAAATGTATTTTTATTTTTTAATTCTTTGTGTAAAGTTTGGAATAGACCACATATCTAGTAAGTCAAACTTAACTACATCTTATGAAATATGTGCTTTTCATGTTAACCTAATATAATTGTGAATAATTCTCTGTGTATTAAAGATAGAACTTAGATGTGATGGTTGTTGTTGTTGTTGTTGTTGTTAGGTGCCGTCGAGTCGGTATCCAACTCATAGCAACCCTCTGTACAACAGGGGAAACACTATTGTCAGTGCTTCTCTGCTGTTCATAGGGTTTTCAATGGCAGATTGATTTTTGGGAGAGGGTTGCCAGGTCCTTCTCCAAAGCCTACAGCACCTGGTGTTCCCAGGTGGTCTCCCATCCAGGTACTAACCAGGCCTGACCATGCTTAGCTTCCGAGATCTGATGGGATTCGGATGCCACAGGGCTACGGCTGCAGGCAGATGTGATGGTACTCAGTTTTATAACTATAAATAATTTACCAAGTACAACCTTAAATAGGGTGACAACATACATTAAATTTGTTATAAATACACTGATTTGTCCTGGATCCCACAGAACTACAGATTTTACAAAGGACACCTCCTATGATGGATGCCATTGCTGCATAAAGTGTCATTGAGCATATCTTTGAGATCTTATTTGAAAATGAAATTTTCAGATTGATGGTATTTGAAGGTAATGAATCAAGAGTGGTTAATAATTCTAATAATGACACAACATTTTGACAGGCAGATGTAATCCGTATAGCCTGGGTAGACGGACCTTTAATAAAGAATGAAATCATCCTCATTCCAGAACATAGGCTGACATCAAAACTTTCAATATTTTACAATTTATAAATCTTTAAAGAAGACTTCTATCTATGCAGTTTCTAAGATGAGCAATGGTCACTTACCTAAGAAAGTTGAGATCGCATGTATATTTTTATCATTTTTATCAACTAAAAATATTATTTGGAACCAGGTGCAGTGTGTGTATGCCTTTAATCCCAGCAACTCTGGAAACTGAGGCAGGAGGATTGCAAGTTCAAGGCCAGGGGCAGCTTGAGCAATTTAGTAAGAGGCTATCTTAAAATGAAAATCAATGGTGGAGTGTCATGGGGGGAAATATGATTTGGATAACAAGGAGTAGAAAATAATGAGGCTACTAGTGTCCTTTATAACTAAAATTGTTGTTGTTGTTGTTAGGTGCCATCGAGTCGAGTCCGACTCATAGCTACCTTCATAGGGTTTTCAATGGCAGATTGTTTTGGGGTTGCCTTGGGAGTGGGTTGCCACGTCCTTCTCGCATTTTGCGGTGCTGGGAATTGAACTCAGGACCTCAGAGACTGCAGAGCAGCGCTCTACCAACTGAGCTAAATCCCAGCCCATAACTAAAATACATAAATTAATATTGTCAACACAGCAGCAGAAAATGCCTGAACATATAAAAGACCATAAATTTATATGTCAATCACAGATTATATCCAGCATACCCATATGTATGTATACTCATATGCATAGCTTTATTGAATGTATTTTTTTGTGTTTGTTTCTACCCTACTATAATAAGTATAATAAGTTTGAGGAAGACACTGAGAAGTCAATTAAAGTTAAATAGCTAAGCCACAGCCCAGCACTTTTAAGAAATCAGGGTTATAGTTTCCTACATATTAAAAACAGCTTATTAAACAATTTAGAGTAATGGCTTTGAGTTTTGTTGGTAGCTATTAGTATTACTTACTGTGAAGCAGCTGCTTGATTTAATTGGTGAACTCTGGTTCATTTCATTTATAAGTAAAATTAGCACCTACACTCTTCCCAATAAATTAGACACTGTCCCTATTCTGAAGTGTGTTCCACTAACCACTGATTGTAATTAGAGTGGATAACCAATCACACTTGCCTTAGGCCTCTCATTTTGGTGCTTACACCCACATGAGAAAATTCAAGGAACTAATGTAGCTCCGAGATAGTAAGTTCCTTTGCACATGTCATGCTGTCTTGCTGAAGAGTTGATGGACTAATACATCAAGTCATTCTTTAGCTACATATTTTGAATGGAGTTCTACCATATATAATGGCACAGGCACGCAATGCAGAGAGTCAGTGGAACTTTGCTATAGAAATGATTTGCAAATGTGTAAGACATAGTTTTATTCACATGGTTTTCTTAAACCTGAAAAAATAACTCATATTTGTTAGTTGTTGTTGCTGTTAGGTACTGTTGAGTGGGGTCCTATTCATAGTAATCCTGTGTACAGCAGACAAAACACTACCTAACACTGTGCTGTGCCCAGCAGTACGTCAATACTTCTCTGCTATTCATATGGTTTTCAGCGGCTGACTGTTTTTTGGGGAAGGAGCTGCTATGTTCTTCTCCCAAGCCTATAGCATCTGGGGTTCCCAGGTGGTCTCCCATCCAAGTACTAACTGGGCCCTACCCTAATAAGCTTCAGAGATATGATGGGATTACATGCCATGGTGGTATGGCTGTAGGCAACATTTGTTAGTAGTATGGTTATATTCTTTAAGATAACAGAGTGGCCTGTCATTTTGTTTAGAATTAAATTGATAGATTTGGGTTTTAGAACTTTCACATACACACACACACACACACACACACACACACACACACACACACACACAGAGAGAGAGAGAGAAAGAGAGAGAGAGAGAGAGAGTGAGATTTGGAATAAAATTTTAATTTGAGGCATTCCTAGGAAAATATGACCAAAATTAAGACCAAATTCCTAAGTGAATAATGACCAGGGGATATTCAATCTGTATTGAAGCTGATAGCTAGAATGAGTCAATAGGGACTAGCAATATGTGTTGTTGTTGTTAGGTGCCGTCAAGTCGATATCCGACTCATAGTGACCCTCATAGGGTTTTCAATGGCTGACTGTTTCGGGATTGCCTTGGGAGTGGATTGCCAGGGCCTTCTCCCATTTTTGTGGTGCTAAGAATTGATCTTGGGACCTCAGAGACTGCAGTGCAGTGCTCTACCTACTGAGCTAAATCCCAGCCCTAGCAATTTGTAGTGATTCCTTAACTAAAACACTCTTAAAATGAAAATGGCAAAAAAAAAAAAAAAAAAAAAAAAAAAGATTTTGGTGAGACTATGTGAACACAAACTCTGTAATAACAGCAAAGAGTCCAGAATTCAAACTGATATTCAGTGGCCTATACCATTTTTAAAGTACATTGTAAATATTTACAACAAATTTCTATTTATGTATATTATGTTAATTTTCACTTTTTCCTCACCAAACATGGCCTACTCACACTCGGATTTTGACTTCCATACAACTATTAAATTGGGACAAGAGTGAATCTTGAGTCAATCTAGTGGGATGCAGTGGGCTTTGTTTCTCCTCAGGTCACCTGCAAGGCCCTAATAATATTGTTATAGGATGCTGGGCCTTGGGCTTAATCTAAATCTCCCGGGGGTAGAGCTGTGTTGCTATTATTGTTATGTGCTGTCAAGTCGGTCCTGACTCATAGCAACCCTATGCATAACAGAACAAAAATCTACCCTACACTGTGCCATGCACAAGATCTTTTTATGTTTGAGCCCACTGTTACAGACACTGTTTCTTCTCATTTTGAGTCCTGCCATATCAACAACTGGAGGTCCCAGGGGCTTTATTCCATTACTATCATTAAGGTCTACTGTACTTTGAAGAGGAAACTCTTCCTCAGTTTGTTCTTGAATGCCTTCCAGCCTGAGGGGGCTCATTTTTCTGGCACTATATTTGACAGGAATTCTCTGCTATTGACAGGATTTTCAATGGCTAATTGTTTCAGGGATCCTTGGATACAACAAAGGTCAGACTGACTCTTACATATTTTGGACATGTAATCAGGAGAGGCCTGCAGCTGTAGCCCTGTGGCAGCTGATCCCGTCAGATCTCGGAAGCTAAGCAGGGTCGGGCCTGGTTAGTACCTGGATGGGAGATCGCCTGGGAACACCAGAAGCTGTAGGCTTGGGAGAAGGACCTGGCGACCCCTCCCAAAATCAATCTGCCATCGAAAACCCTACGAACAGCAGAGAAGTACTGACAATGGTGTGGTGTTTCCCCTGTTGTACAGAGGGTCGCTATGAGTTGGATACCGACTCGACGGCACCTAACAACAACAACAGCAATCAGGAGAGACTAATCCCTGGAGAAAAACATCATGTTTGGGAAGGTTGCATGTCAATGAAAAAAAGGAAAACCCTCCACCAGGTGGATTGACACTCTCTACCACCATGGGCTTAAACATAAATAAGATATGTGCCTGGCACAGAATTGGGAAGTGTTTCTATCTGCTGTACATAGGGTTGCTATGAGTCGGACTCGATTCGAGGGCACCTAACAACAATTGTTTCAGGAGAGGGCTGCCAGGATCTTCTCTCTAGTCTGCCTTACTCTGGAAGCTCAGCTGAAATCTGCCCACTATGGGTGAGCCTGCTGATATCTGAAATACCAGTGGCATAGCTCTCAGCATCACAGCAACACACAAGCCCCACAGAACAAAGTGATAGAAGTGTAGGGGTACAGTTGGAGCAGTGGCTATTTGTTCTGTAAGAAAAGTATCCTGGCAGGGATGAGGCCATGCGCCTCTCCCAAAAACTGTAGGCAATGGCCCTTGCAGACCTGCATCACTGAAGGAGCTCTGTTGCCACTGGCTCCTCCTCTGCCTTTCTCATGAAAACCAGGTAAACACAAATATGTTGCACTTTCATTATAAAGAATCTACTACAATATTTTTTTCTCTGGTACTTAAAGGTTGAACCTAGTCTCTCACATATAGGTTGTAAATGCTCTACTTCTGAGATGCATGCCTGGCTCATTTTCTAACTTTTAATTTTGAGACAGAGTCTTGCTAAATTACCCAGGCTGCCTCTGGCCTCAAACTCTTCATCCTCCTGCCTCCACCTCCCCAGTCACCAGGATTACAGCTGTGCGCCATTGAGCCTGGGTACCACAGAGCTTCTGAAAGAATTCTTTGACTAAATCTGTTTCTCTTACCAACCACATTATTTGTTCAATCAATTCAACACCCCCTATTATATGGTCTCATATTGCCTAATCATTCTTATTTCCTACAATTTTTTCTGTAAAGTTGAAATTGTAATTAAAAGATTTCCTCTCTAATCCAAACATATCTTTCTAATTCCTATTGTGTAATTTTGTAGCATATTATATATTCTTTCCCTATCCTATCTTTGCCTGCAGCTGTAGCCCAGTGGCATCCGATCCCATCAGATCTCGGAAGCTAAGCAGGGCCGGGCCTGGTTAGTACCTGGATGGGAGACCGCCTGGGAACACCAGAAGCTGTAGGCTTGGGAGAAGGACCTTGCAACCCCCTCCCAAAAAATCAATCTGCCATTGAAAACCCTATGAACAGCAGAGAAGCACTGACAATAGTGTTTCCCCTGTTGTACAGAGGGTCGCTATGAGTTGGATACCTACTCACGGCACCTAACAACAACAACAACAATCCTATCTTCACTTTTTCCTCTTTATTTTTCATGATTTATCTTAATTAATTTCTCTTTCATAATTTTTCCTTGATCATTGATCATTGAATTTTGTATTTCTATTTTATTAGAATTACATGTTATTTTTCAGTATTTTATATTCCTAATGCATGATCTAATTTGGCATACCATCATTCAGTTTTTGATGTGTTAGTCTTGCCTTGTGATACAAAATGTGAGGCTCTTAGAGAGCAGGAAATGCACATATTTTCATTAAACACCAAAATTCTTTAAAACAACTAATATACTACACAGTAAAACTTAATAGGCAATAATTAATTGATAATCACTTGTCCCTTGTAGAGTGAAATTACATAAATATTTTAATTAATTATGATACAGACATAATCAATTCAGTCATTAAGGCTCAAAATAAATTCAGACAAAAATATATTTATTCTGGAATAGAGTATATGTAAAATTCATATCACATTTTGAATTAATACATGTTTAGTCAATTACTGACTTACTAAGATTTATGTAACATTCATTATGAATAGGGAAAAAGAAGTAATAACTATCCTGTCTCTAGATATTTCCACTTACGCCCATTGAACCCTGAACTGTGAATTAAACCAAAGTTCAAAGATGTATATGCTCTAGTAGCCAATGAAAATGATAAGGTATCAAAATAATCTAAGCAAACTCAGTTTTTACCTTGAAAAAGTGAACAATTATTTCCCAAATGATGATAGGAAATTACATTTTAAGACCCACTTTGGTATGTGCTTGAATATAAAATCAGAAATTAATTTCTCTCAATTTTTATTCTTATTTTGAAGCCATTGGAATTTCAATATTTTATCATTAATTATATTTGCATATTTGTTTTTATTTTTATTTTAATAAGCATTTTATTGTAGTACAATTTAAGATTTATAGAAAACTTTTAAAGAAGTGTAGAATCACAAACCACATAGTTCATGTGGCTGTATCCCAAACCTAGTTTCTCTCATTTTAGTGCCTAAGTATAAAGATTTTTTTTTCAGTACTGGAGGTTGAAACCAGGGCCTTCCACATGCTAGATAAATGTTGTACCACTGAGTTCTAACCTCTGACCCTTTTTGTTTTTCTTTTTTTTATTTTGATACAGAATCTCACTAAGAAGCAAAGGTAATTTCTGGCCTCAAAATCATGATCCTCCTGCCTCAGCCTCCTGAGTCACTGGGATTACAGGCACATGTCAAAATGTCTGGCTAAAACACTATTTTTTAAATGATATCTATTATTCCACAGAATTAAATTCTAATAAAAGTTTTGTTGAAGGAAATGATTGACTTTTAAGTTATGAATTTCTCTTTGTATGTGTATAGCTGTTACACTAACACATACAAAATTCAGACTTGTGACAAATTATTAAATAATAGATTTAAACCTGCATCTAATAATGATAGCTATAATTACATATCAGAATATAAGGCACGTAGACAATTATATGTTCAGAAAATTCTTTTCTCATATTAATATTCTTTAAGTTTGCTGACATATGTGTGTGTGTGTGTGTGTGTGTGTGTTTTATGAAGCTTATTTATAATTTTGTTAAAATGATTTTAAAAATGAAGATGCTTTCCTACCATGGGAAGGGTGGAAACAGACAGGACCTCTGTTGTTGTTGTTAGATGCCATCAAGTTGGTATCCAACTCATAGCAACCCTATATACAACACTATTGTCAGTGCTTCTCTGCTGTTCCTGGGGTTTTCAATGGCAGATTGATTTTTAGGAGTCGATTGCTGGGTCCTTCTCTCAAGTCTATAGCACCTGGTATTCCCAGGAGGTTTCCCATCCAAGTATTAACCAGGCCCAACCCTGCTTAGCTTCCGAGATCTGATGGGATCGGATGCCACAGGGATAAGGCTGCAGGGGACAGGACCTCAAGAAGCTGGAAATTACAATGAAGTAGTTTTTCCTCACCACCTTCCAGAAAGAAATGCAGTCCTACTGGCATCTTAATTTTAGCTAAATGAAGCCCATGCAAGACATATAAACTGAAAATAATAAAATTAATTAGTGGTTTTAATTTTCTAAATTTGTAGTAATTTGTTAAGGCAGCAGTAGAAAACTCATGTACTGTCTCATTTAGTAGACTGCCTTCATCACCTAAAACTGAAATGACCAAAATTGTGAAAGCCCAAGGAAAGTCCTATTTGATAGCTACTGTTATCATAACTTAGCATGAGAGTGCTGTTAGAATCAATGTCATGGATTCGGGAGGAAATTAGATCATAGGAGAATTCTCAGTCCTTGTTGTTGTTGGTAGGTGCTGTCCAGTCGGGTTCCACTCACAGCAACTCTATGTACAACAGGATGAAACACTACCTGGCACTATGCCATGACCTGCACCCCATCAGTGCTTCTCTGCTATTCATAGGGTTTTCAATGATTGTTTTGGGAGTGGGCTGCCAGGTCCTTCTCTCAGGCCTTTAGCATTCAGTTATTCCTAGTTGGTTTCCCATCCAAGGACTACCAGACCTGACCCTATTTGGCTTCTGAGGTCTGAAGGGTTTGGATGCTAGGGTGGTATGGCTATAGACCTATCACTCATTATTCTATGCATATGGTGAATACTTTATCCCTGTTTTGTCATTGTGGGTTTTCTTAGTCACCCATAGTGCTTCTCCATGTTCTATCTCCTGAGTTTTCCTCATTATCTCAGGTAGCTTTGAACCTGATATTGAAGCAATCTCTTCATTGTACAGCATACAGATTACTTATGGGCACCACCGTTACTTTCCTGCCTATGAGAGAACATATGATTCACGATGACTTGATAGTGTGCTCAAAATTCATCATATGATCTCCTAATCAATCATCCTGTATCCACTCTGAATCAATTTAGATTATTAGGAAATGTAATATTGATTGTTTTGACATCAAGCCTAATATTGAAATAGTATCAGTTAGGAATGTTTTAAGTTATAAATAACAGAAAACTCACCACAGTAGGTAATGTAGACAGTAAAAGCATTTCATTGTTTAGCAATCAAAAGATAGGAGATGTTTCACACAGTGTCACAACAATATTATATGAAAAATGTAGCTCTTTTAATTACTTCACTCTGCTCTACCCTATATATTGCTTTTGTTTTGTTGTTAAGATTGCCTTGCTAGAGGATAAGCAACATACC
>VMDO01035260.1:0-16241 GCA_007922755.1 Pedetes capensis | reverse complement strand
GGCACCTAACAACAACAACAACAATATAATTACACTATTTTTAATGGGAATAAATGAGTAGAAAATCTGAATGCCAATAGTCATAGCTGAGATTCTAGCATCAGGTAGGTTTTTAAATGCTATTTTTGTTGTTAGGTGCCATTGTTGTTGTTGTTAGGTGCCGTCGAGTCGGTATCCGACTCATAGCGACTCTGTGTACAAGAGGGGAAACACTATTGTCAGTGCTTCTCTGCTGTGCATAGGGTTTTCAATGGCAGATTGATTTTTTTTGGGTGGGGGTTGCCAGGTCCTTCTCCCAATAGGTGCCATTGAGCTGGGTCCAATTCACAGTGACCCTATGTACAACAGAACAAAACACTACCTGACATAGTGTCGTGACTGGCACTACTGACAGTGCTTCTCTGCTATTCATAGGGTATTCAATGGCAGACTGTTTCAATAGTGGGCTGCAAGGTCCTTCTCCCCAAGGCTGCAGCACCCAGGCAGTCTCCCACCCAAATACTAAGCAAGCCCAACCCTGCTTAGCTTCCAAGATCTGATGAGATCAGACACCAGGGTGGTATGGGTGCAGAAACTATAAATGTTGTTCACGTGCACGACAAAAAGAAAACATCAATTCTAAACTGAAAAATCTGTTTGCTAATGCACTTTTCAATTTCTGTGATTTGTGAAATATTCTCTAATCTAAAAAAAAAAAAAAATAGTTTAAGCCAGGTGCCATGGTGCACATCTGTAATCCCAGCAACTCAGGAGGCTAAGGCAGGAGGTTATGAGTTCAAGGCCAGAGGTAGCCTGCACAACTTAGCAAGACCTTGTCTCAAAATAAAAAATTAAAAAGGGGATGGGGGTTTGGTTCAGTAGTACAGCACTTGCTAGCCTGCATAAAGCCCTAGGTTCAACCCCCCAGTACCAAAAAGTAAATAAATAAATACTACTAGCAATATACGTGATCATTTCAAGATACTATGGGAAATGTGTGGCAGATATTCTCCATGTATCTACTAGCCTTGAAGATAAGAAGGAAAAGTAAATTTACAAACAGATATAAGTGTATAGCCCTCTGTAATTCATCTGGCTCAAGTTGCAGAACAGCTGATAGTGATTTAAAACTCTTATAATAGAGTAACTCATTATTACCCAAAGGATGTTCCACAGAACACTATTCCACAAGATACCAATGTGTGTTTTACACACCAGACAAGATTCCCTGGTTAATGAGTTGGGAAAAACTAGGTTAAGTAAATTTAACAAGTTCCTTTTTTGTAGGACTTCTCAGAGCCTTCGTTTAACATCAGTTTAGTCTAGCTGGGTATGGTGGCATATGTCTGTAATCCCAGTGACTCAGGCGGCAGAGGCAAGAGAATCGCAAGTTCAAGACCAGAGGCAGTCTATGTAATTTAGTGAGACCCTGTCCCAAAAACTAAAAAAAATGGGCTGGGGGTGCAGCTCAGTGGTACAGCACTTGCAAAGCATGCACGTGAGAGGCCCTGGGTTCAACCCCCAGGACTGAAAAAACAAAACAAAACAAAAAAACCCATCAATTTAGTATATGGCATTTCCCAACTTACATTTTTTTGGATCATTATGAGATTCATGTTCCATAGAATACATTTTGAGAAATGCTATTCCAACATCATGATTGATATTATAAATATGGCTCTGATATATGAATTCATGTTTAATGTCCTATTTCTCATTGGAAACTATATTAGTGCTCCTCATATTCTAAGTTCAATGGTGATCATCAGGTTCTCTCTCTCTGACTAGGCTTACCTAGTCAAATATCATTACACACACACACACACACACACACACACACACACAACACACGGGCACCTATGAGGACAAAGCAAGTATTTAAAGTCAAGTCAGGCCCCATCTCAAAGCCATGACTTGAATCAAGGGGCTCTGGGATACCTGGATGTTGTAGCAAGCTCGCTGAAGAATGTGCTTCTGTGGCTGGACATCACTCTCCACTCCCAGAGACCTGACCTCTGTCCTCGAGGCCCAGGTATCAGGTACCGAAAACTGCACAGTAGCAAATGGATACCAATCTGAGGGAATTTCTTGGTCTGAGCCAAGTTCTAATTTGTATGATAGACAATGAGGATAATCGGGACCTGGAAGTGATAAAATCAAATGGTCAAAGTATTTCGATGGCAACTGAATGTTTCTCTTGATCATCAAAGGCACTTGTCTCTTTAATAAGCAATTCCATTAGCACTATGGCAATACAAATTCCATTAAACAATATACCATTAAAATCCACAATTGTACACTAAGTAGGGAGGAAGCCATCTGCACTTTTAACTACTACCTCAAAAAGAAGTATACTTTATTTCTACATATCTACACAGTGTTAACTGCTAAAGGCATTTTTAAGTGCCAGTTCTAAATGAAATATAACCTTATTACTATAGACCTGCACAGATTAATTCCTAAAAATGTTTTCAATCACAAGTATTATTTTTTCTAATTAAAAGATATAATATTTAAATAAAGCATAATTATTTGGCTATAATGTGCCTCAGGCCTATACAAACCTCTTTCTTCTAAGTAGACAAACTCTCAGAATAATTGTTAATTCATTCATTTTCTTACCACTGTTTATTTATAGATGATGCAAAGGTAAACTTCAAATTGTTGTTGTTGTTAGGTGCCGTCGAGTCGTATCTGACTCATAGCGACCCTCATAGGGTTTTCAATGGCAGATTGTTTCGGGATTGCCTTGGGAGTGGGTTGCCACATTCTTCTCCCATTTTTGCGGTGCTGGGAATCAAACTCAGGACCTCAGACACTGCAGAGCGGTGCTCTGCCAACTGGGTTCAATCCCAGCCCAAACTTCAAATTAGGTCCTATTATTTAAAAGTTTAATTTTTAAAAGTTAAGTTTGAAATTTTATTACATTTCAGAAAATATTCCAAGCCAAGAATTCTCTCTTTTTAATAGGATGTATTATTTTTCACTACTATGTTTAGCTCAGTTGGTAGAGTGCTACTCTGCATTCTCTGAGGCCCTGGGTTCCAGCACCACAATAAATGGGAGAAGGACATAGCAAACCACTCCCAAAGCTATCCCAAAACAATCAGCCATTGAAAACCGTATGAGGGTCACTAGGAGTCGGACCCAACTCAGCAAGCAACACTATAATTCTCACTCCAAAGTGTCAAGAAAATCTTTGACTTGAACTGATATACAGTATAGAGATGGACATATTGCCCTTCAATATTTCAATCCAATATTTGTTCTCACTCAATTCAATCTGTCATTTATTGAGCATCTACACCATGCCAGGCCAGGCTGTGTGCCACAGCCAGCAGTACTCAATATGCTCAAAGATTTTAGGTGGAATCATGTGTGTGTGCATGCGTGTGTGTATGTTTTTGTGTACGTGATGTATTTTAATGCGGTAAAAAATATTTTCACTATAGTAACAACAAATGACCCACCATCTTGTCACACTGTTTACAGCATCTACATATCCAGTGTGACTATCTTTACTTAAATAAATATATGACATGGCAGTAATTTCAAAATCCAGATTAAATTGCTGTGCCACAGATATAGCTCAAGAAAGAACATTTTCATCAGCAGATAGCTTTAGGCACAAAAACAAGTCTAAAGGATTTCACTTAATCCTTAAAAGATAAATTACCTTTCATTCCTTACAACCTGCTTCTTGTAGAGAGCTTAATAGAATTCCAAGGCTATAAAAGGCCTTGAGAAGTCATCAATTAGCCAACAGATGCTCATTAGCCAGCTCCACTACTTACAAGTAGGGTAGGACAAAAGTGGCCTCAGAGGGGCCCTATGCTACCACATCACTGCAGGCAAGTGATAACTTCATTCACCCACACACAAAGCGAGAGGCTGCAATCCATTATCCTTTCTAGATTCTGGCTCCAGCAAGGATGCATTTATATTTAATCCAGACACCTTCCAGTCCTGTCACTGCAGAGTGGTTAAGAACACACACTCAGGACCCAGATTGCCCCGAGTCCAGGGTCAGCTCTGCTGCTTAACAGCTATATGATATGAGGTCAGCTATATGATCTGAGGCCTCACTTTCCTCGCCTGAAAATGAAGGTAATCATAGCCTGAACCTTATAAGGTTGTTATGAGGATTAACCAACCAGCTGACATACCCAGAGCAGTGGGACAGCAAAGTATACTATGGTGGTAGAGACATGCTGCACATATATTATTACTTTGACAAGTGCTATTTGATTTTTAAATCTAACATTATTACCTAATTACTATAATTTCACTAATAAAACAATTGTGAATTCTACATGTTTAGAGCTAAAAATTAAAGAAGATCTAATTTGATAGACATTTTATAGGAAAAAATAGTTCATGGAAGTTTTGCAATGAAAACTGAAGATCAACTACTTCAAAAATAATCGAAATGAAACGTATCTATCTGCTTTTCTAAAACCCCAGTGAAAGATAAATGAGCATTTTCAAGTTTTCCAATGTATTTTTCCTTGCTTTTGAAAACTCTTAATACTCTACAGTGTTTACTAATGCATTGCCTCTTTACACTTTGATTTCTATGAAAGCAGGCATCATGGGTGTCCCTAGCACAATGGCTGGCATGTTTGGGGCGGAATGGGTATTTGTCAAATTTATGAAGAAATGAAGAGGAAACCCCTGTAGTTTCAGTGATGACCACAAGGGGACACTCTCGGGCTTTGGTAATTGTTTTCTTTCACCACTCCTTTGCTTAGGACACAAAATGCAAACCACAAAATCTTCTTAGGTCAGTTAATATTCAGTCCCTCTTGAACCAAAATATTTCACATTTGAAACTGAACTGTTGAGGGTTGAAGGAAGTAAATTGTAGGAGGATGACACAAACGGAGGGAAGACAGCAGCCAAAATGCTGATCACAGGACAAAGCAGGAAAAAGAGAAAGAACATTTAGGAATTGAGACAAATGTGTTCCCATCACATTATTCCCATTGCCCTATCTAGTTCGGTGCCACCATTTAACTGTTGCCTAACAGGGTCCTCATTTGTCCTCATTTTTCCTCTCTCTCCCTCAACAAGGCCTAAGCTCCTTTGTCAGCCTTCACACCTTAGTATGAATGATGTCTGTGAGCTACTATCCAGGCCAACATTTGCTGTAAAATGAAAGACATGCCCACTGTGAAAGGAACAGTAAGCAGTGACAAGCTTGTCAAGAGCCACTTAAGAGACCAGCAGCCCTTCCAGCCTCCTCTGGAATCATAGGTAAACGATTCCACCAATAGGAAATATCCAGCCTGGGAGCACAAATTCCCAGGAAGAAAGGAAAAAAAAAATGTTTACTTAGTACATGGTAGGCTCATTCATATATTGTTTCAGTTTTCATGCTTAAAATGTTTTTTTGCTAGTGCACGTCTTTCAGAAACTGACTTGAAAGGGGTAACATTTTAAAAATCTTTTTTAAAAATCCTCTTTTCTTTTTCTTTTTTTTTTTTTTTTTTTTTTTGTGGTACTGGGGGTTGAACCCAGGACCTCGCACCTGCATGCTGTGCAAGTGCTGGACCACTGAGCTGCACCTCAGCCCATTTTTTTTACTTTTTGAGACAGGGTCTCGCTAAATTACACAGACTGCCTCTGGTCTCGAACTTGCCATCCTCCCGTCTCCACCTCCCGAGCCGCTGGGATTACAGGTGCATGCCACCACGCCCGGCCTAAAAAATCCTCTTTTCCTGAATGGGAGAAAAATCTTCACCAACTGTACATCAAATAGGGGATTGATGTCTAGAATAAGTAAAGAAGTGAAATACTAAACACCAAAAAAGCAAACTATTGAATCAAAAATGGGCAAATGAATTGAATGAACAGTTCCCTTTTGAAGAAATACAAATAGCCAATAAGCATATGAAAAAATGTTCAATATCTTTAGCCATCAGGGAAATGCAAATTGAAAGTATATTTAGATTCTATTTCACCCTACAGAGTGACTAGCATCAACAAAACAACAACAAATGCTGGCGAGGATTCAGGAAGAGAGGAATCCTACACTGCTGGTGGGAAGGTAGACTGGTGCAGCCACTATGGAAATCAGTATGAAGGTTCCTCAAAAGACTAAAAATAGAACTACCATAGGATCCAGCTGTCCTACTCCTGGGTGTATACCTGAAGAAATCTAAGTCAACATAACATAGAGATATTTGCTCATCCATGTTCACTGTGGCACTACTCATAATAGCCAAGATATGGAATCAACCTAGATGTTCATCAACAGATGAATAAAGAAAATGTGGCACACTTATGGAAACCAGTAACAATGTCCATCAAAAAGCTAAAAATAGAACTACCATATGACCCAGCTATAACACCCCCGGTATATATCAGGAGGAATGTAAGTTAATATACCACAGAGATACCTGCTCATCCATGCTTGCTGTGGTACTATTCACAATAGCCAACATATGGAACCAACCTAGGTTTCCACCAGCGGATGAGTGGATAAGGAAATTGGTTGTATATATATAACATAGAGGTTTATTCAATCATAAAGAAGGACAAAATTATAGCTTTTGCTGGAAAATGGACGGAACTAGAGATCATCATTTCAAGTGAAATAAGCTGGACCCAGAAAGATAAACATTACATGTTTTCTCTCATATGTGGATGTTAGATTTCAGTATATATTCAATATTAAAATATGTAAGTCACAAAATAGAAAGGATCAATGTGAGGAAAGATAACAGACTGAACAAAAGGGGAAAGGGCCAAAAAGAAAGGGCAATGGGAGAAAGTAATATTTTGCCCTTAAGACAAAATCCAGATGTGTGTGTGTGTATACACACACACATATAGTTGTTAGGTGCCACTGAGTCAGGTCCAACTCATAGCAACCCTCATAGGGTTTTTAATGGCTAATTGTTTGGGGATTGCTTCGGGAGTGGATTCCCATGTCCTTCTGTGTTTTCAGTGCTGGGGATCAAACCAAGAGGCTCAGAGAGTGCAGAGCATCACTCTATCAACTGAGCTAAATCTGGATATTTGTGTGTGTGTGTGTGTGTGTGTACATATATACACAAATACAGATAATATAGATACAGATATGCACATAAATAAGACATGCAAGTAGACCTAATTTTGAAAGGGTGATGAGAGGACTCCAGGTTAACTCAATTCATGGCATCATCACACACCTGTTCACCCAAGCCAGACTGGCCTGGTCCCATGCCCTCCCTTGCCTCCAGGCCCATAGTCTGTCCTTGTCTTTGGGGAACCTCCTCTGAATTTCCCCCCCACACACACCTCTCAGCTCTCTTTCTCATGGTTCCCCCTGCCGCTGCCCTTGTTCAGCATATGTCACCTCCTACCAGCCTTCCTGCGTCCATAATCTCTTGCTGCATCTCTCCTCTGAAAGGCATGCCTGCCTTTCCACAAGAAAATACGAAGTCAGTCATACCTGAAGTTACCCCGGAGGGCTTGTTGACAAACTCCACAGCCCACAGCATGGCTCACGAGGTCTTCATGTGCTGTTTTCTTCTCCCACCTCTTGCTCAGTCTCAAAATTTAGGTGAGATCCCCTCTATGCCTGGGGTTGTGCTATTTCTATCCCTGATGGAATCCAATTGATTTTACACAAAAGCCCTCCTCAGCCAAGTGCTGTGGTGGTATACACCAGTCATCCAGCACTTGGGACGTAGAAGCAGGAGAAATATGAGTTTGAAGACAACTTGGCCTTTATAACAAGACCTTGTCTCCCAAAAGCAAGGGCTGGGGATCTAGCTCAGTGGCAGTGTACTTGTCTACCATGCTCAAGGCCCTGGGTTTGATTCCCAGCACAAAAAAGAAAAAGAAATAAAGAGCCTTCTCCAGCCTAGGACCTGGATAGTAGATCACCTCTTTCTCTGGGATCCCCCTGTAAATGTTTATGCAGGATGGACAGAACACTTCTCCGTGGTGCACCTGGGTACCTGCTTCTGAATCTGTCTCACTGCTAGACTCCTAGGTTTCTGGAGTTCGGGGGTCATCTTTGTGTTTGCATCTCCCAAACATCCAGCATAGAACAATGGAATTTCCTACAGGAAATTTAGTGATGCTTGTAGAATGAATGAGTGCAGGAATGAGCCCTCCTCTCACAATAAATTCTTATTGACTGAATCAGCTACCAACACCACTAATTCTGGGAGAATCCAGTGCCATAAACAGGATCCTTTTTATAAGAGGCTTTACGTATTGTTCTTCCAAAGTGGGAAAGGTGGTGGGTATAGGCTCTCAGTTTGAAGAAATAAGCATGGTTGTCCTGCCCAGGTCCAACTGAGTGCTTAGTTCCTTCAGGGGCTCCTGAGTTCCTGCTCCAAGTGCAGAGGCAGGATGGGTTCCCAAAGGGCTCTTCCTGCCCTTCTGACCAGTTGGCCAAACCAGCAGGCTGAGTCCCCAGTACTCCTCTCTCAGAGGCATAATTAGTACTTAACAATCTATGCAAAGACTACATTTGACTCTTTGTTCCAGGCCCAGTAACTCTAAGACTCTCTAAGACTAATGGCAAACCCCAGGGGTCTTGTTGGCACCAAATCCTCAGGGGAGGTCTCTGGATCTAGGAGGCTTCAACAGGCATTTCGGCCTGCCTGCCTTCCTGTCTTTCCACTTCAGCAAAACAATTTTGTTTAACACCCCAGGTGTCTGTCAGCTTGTCATGCTAAAGGGCTTGCAGGTTGCTGTGATGCTGAAAGCTATGCCACTGGTATTTCAGATACCAGCAAGGTCACCCATGGTGAACAGGTTTCAGCTGAGCTTCCAGATTAAGACAGACTAGGGAGAAAGACTCAGCAGCTCATTCTGAACAATTAACCATTGAAAACTCTATGAATGGAGAAGCACTGACAAATATAATGTCTAAAAATGAGGCCCCCAGGCTGGGAAGCATTCAAGAAAGGACTGAGGAAGAGTTGCCTCCTCAAAGTAGAGTCCACCTTAATGACAGGAGTGGAGTAAAGTCCCTGGGACGTCCTTTTGCTGATGTGGCACGGCTCAAAATGAGAAGCAACGTAGTGACTGCCACATTAGGCTCAAATACAAAATGATCATATGCATGGCACAGTGTTGATAGTGTTTTGTTCTGTTGTACACAGGGTTGCCATGAGTTAGATCCAACTTAACAGCACCTAATAACAACAAGAAGGCGAAAAGTAGCACAAGTAGCCTCTAAAACAGATAATTAAGAACCTGGTACTAAGCTGGGCACAGTGGCACAAGCCTGTAATCCCAGCAGTTTGGGAGGAAGAGACAGGAAGATCGCAAGTTCGAGACCAGAGGCAGTCTGCATAACTTAGGGAGACCCTGTCTCAATAAAAAGTAAAAAGTGGGCTGAGGGTGCAGCTCCGTGGTCCAGCACTTGCAGAGCATGCAAGTGTGAGGCCCTGGGTTCAACCCCCAGTACCGCAAAAAAAAAAAAAAAAAAAAAAAAAGAACCTGGTACTTAATCTTCCAAACTGATTTTCCTGACATGAACACAATCTGAGAATGGTTTACCTTGCCTCAATAGCCCAGTTATGAAATATGGCAGGATGTGTGATCTCTGTGAATTATATCATAGGAGTTGCTGTGGTTGACCAGCAGGCTCATTAGAGGCCATCCATTGTGACTATGCTATACCAGCACCCAGCCCTGCCCAAAGCCCAAGCTGTCCTCAGTATGCTGTGGGGACAGAATCATACCTGACAATCATGAGAATGCTGAGGTGGGATGTGGCATGGATGAAGGAGAGTGTGCGGTGTCAGGGAGGACTACAGAGTGGGGACTTCCCTTGTGCACAAGGTATTTAGGGTCCGAAGTCTGAGCCTGTGTCTCTGACCTACGGGGCCCTGTCTGAAGTACAAGCTCCAGTTAGTTGACAGAGTTTATACCAGCAAACTGCAAGTCATGGCCTCACAGCCTCCAGGAGAAAATCCACCGTAGCCTGGGCCTCCACTTCCTGTTTTGGGTCATTTAGTGCCTATAGGGAAGGCAAACCTAGGGAAGCTATTCAACCACACTGGGACCTGTGTCCCTCCCAAAGGGATTCTGATTTAATTGGCATGGAGTGGAACCTCAACATCAATGATTTAAAAGCTCTCAGGATATTCTAATATCTGGTCAGGTTTGAGGAACACTTCTATTGAGTTGCCCCACATGAAAACGCTTCCTCTGAAGTCCATAGCCTAGAGAGGGCTAAAATGAGATTAAGTTTCCCTAAAGGACCAGGGCAACTGTGAGCTATTTAGAAACATAAATCAGATGTTACTCATCTTTACTATCAACACTTGGTACAAAGTGCTACAGAAAGCTTTGAATGCATAATGAATAAATGCATCAAGTCAGATCCCTCAAACCTGCCTCCAATTTTCCTCCATGGCCCAGTGTTCTTCTACTAAGAAAGAAATCAGAAACAGCCCTAATTTCAAAATGTGCAACTTGTATTACTATATTATGTCCACTACTTACTCTTCTAAAAATAAATGTGGTTCTAGGGCTGTCTTTTCAAAGTTCTGAACTTTGAGATTATTTCCTTTGCAAAATCTTCAAATATTAGCTGAATTTTTAATGCTTAGATTTGTCTACCAAGTCTAAATCAACCAGTTGAGGTGGTCAAATGGGTAAATTCAACCAAAGAAATCAATTTAGGTAAAAATGAAAGCCAGTCGTACTTCAAAGAGCAGGGAGCAAAACCTAAGCATGAAATACACTGGCTAAGAATATAAAAAACTTCAGGTACATTCAGATGCCAGATATTTAAAGATCAGTTAAGGAATCTAAGCTATGTTAGAAACATTTTTAATATTTGAGGATGACAGATTAATGTCAAGAAGCCCAATCATGGATGTGTACAAATTATCCCTTGCTGCCATCATCCACAACACATTCCTAGCCTAGGATGGTATTTCTTATGATATTAAAGAGATGGAAAAAGTTAAACTTATCTGGTAGAAATAGGCACAAAAGGAAACAAATAAACCAGCTGCATGGCTAAATGTTCCCTCTTCCACCTGTCTACCTAAGTATGGCCTCAGCTGACAAGTTACCATCTGTCTCTGCCTGGTTTCAGCCCCAGCACGAGGGTGAAAATGCTTAGCTACTTCCCATGAAAATCAACTTAGGTGTTAGATGTTGTTGTTGTTAGGTGCCGTCGAGTCGGTATCTGACTCATAGCGACCCTCATAGGGTTTTCAATGGCTGACTGTTTCGGGATTGCCTTGGGAGTGGATTGCCAGGCCCTTCTCCCATTTTTTGCAGTGCTGGAAATTGAACTCGGGAGCTCAGAGACTGCAGCGCAGCGGTCTACCAACTGAGCTAAACCCCAGCCCCTAGGTATTAGATACTTACTTGAATTTTTATCCGGAAGCCGGTCTATCTTCCACACCACAGCGCAGTAGGCACTCTCATATTTTGCTGATCCCACAGTGACCTGAATGACAGGTTCAGATTCAGGTTCATGTAAATTCCCCAGACATGCCCGGCGGTTCATTTTCGCTTTCAGGGACTTCTGCCTCTGGAGGTTCATGGTCCACAGGGCCTTGATCCACTGAGATGGGACAGGAAAGTGTATCATTATATTGTCACAGCACCTGGAGGAACTGGCAGGGGATGGCCTCTGAGCCATTGGTGCCATGTTGACAAAGGCTTGAAGTTCCACATATGCCCCCTGGACAACCACTACAGACTTCAGAGAAAAGGGCAGATCATCCCCATTATACAAAGTCTTGAAACGCATCAGCTCAAACCGGCAGGCATCAAGAGGTACAAATTTAATGACTCTTGATTGCTCAAATTCTTGTACTTTCACACATTTATGAAAATGATAGTCAAGAATATCAATCCCCTTCTTTTCTGGGTCTTTTTCAAAACAGTATTCATCTCGCTTCTGCCGTTCAAGGTCATTCAAGGTTAGAAAGCATTCCGCGTTCCCACTCACAAAGCATAAGCAACAGACTTGAGTTATCACAGCACTTTCAACCAATTTCCCATCTTCTTTTGTGACTTTACCCCAAAAGTTGTCCACAATTTCCAGGGAAATTTCTTGCTCCTCGTAGTTCTTCCTTGGTTTTGAAACAGCTGGCAGCTTCATCAGCTCCTCCTCCACAGTAATCAGAAAGTCAAGGAAGTCACGATACTCCGTGGATCCCAACTTCAGCATCTGCTCTATGTCTGCTTCGTGAACCACTTCTGTCTTAGAATGGTATTTTCTTTTTTCTGTGTAAGATACATGTTCAATCTTCACAGTATGGATTTTCCCAGCCACACTAAAGTTCTCAACTTTGGGTTCGGAAAGCCTGCAGTATGGATCAAGCTGTAACTCTTTGAATGGTTTCTCTAACCCCTTCTCATAATACATTTGCAAAATCCCTCCAGGTAAAACTTTTAGAAAAATTGGTCCCCACTGCCGGGAAGACATCATGTTCTTCTTCTCAGGAATCCTCAGCATAAAGGACCACCCAGCTTTTGGCTGACTCCTGAATAGCGCATGGGGGATAAAAGAAGAGGCAGAGTCTTCAGCATACAGACCTTGGATAGACAAATTTCCAAAAGGGTCTTGGTTCTCAGCTGACTGGAGATGTTCAAGCTTCTCACAGATGTAGTTGAGTGAACATTTATTTAGGCTTTTTTGATCAATAGGCATCTCCTTGTCTCTTGATGAGATTGTCTTTCTGCTCCCTGAGGCATCAAAGGTGAACTGAGAAGCACCGCCTTCATCTTTCCAAAATGGACTTGAAAAAGCACAGTCCTCTTGAAAATATTCAAACTGCGGTATGGCACTTTGAGCCTCTAGGCGTTCAGCCAGCTGAGGGCTACTTTCATTTGGAAGACCAACTTTGGGGGCTGGAGGTGTACAGGAGTGGTCGCTGGGTAAAAATGCATGGGGTAAACAGGCTGGTTTAGTAGGTGATAAAGAGGAAACTGCTCCTGCTGTTAGGAGGGGGCTGTTTGAGGAAGATTCCGGAATAGGGTAAAGCACATGAGTCCCTGCTTTAGGGAGGCCAGGAAAACCTGGGAAGTCTTTGGTAGGTGTAGAAAGAGGAGAATTACTTGGAGGTCCTGGACTGAAGTAAAAATCAACAATGGGCGAGGAGAGAGGGGTACTGCTGGTAGAGGAAGATCCACTGGGAAATTCTTTGAGGCCAGGAAGGTTTAGCTTAAGTCCATTTGGTCTACACACACCAGGATTCTCTGGAGGGAAATTTTTTGACTTTTGAGAAGACTGAAAAGCAGGGTCGTCATCAAAGGTGACCCAGTTGCCTGGGTTAGTGGAGCACATCTTCCTGAAAGGGCTATGGCCTTGTCGACAAATTAGATGTGTTGTCCCTGTTAAAGAGGAAGAAAAAATAAGAATATAAAATTAAAGTTAAAAAAATCAAGTCACCAGAGTTCTTCAGATTTTGAGAAAAACCCGACATAAAAGCATACATAGTGCAAAGAAATGCTTAAAAATTATAACTCTTTTGATTATTGAATGAATTGAGGCGAAAAGAGATCCAATTATATGCTGTCTATCAGAGATTCAATATTTAAGAACACACATAGGGTGAAAGTAAAGGGAAGAAATGCACATTCTATTCAAATGGAAACCAAAAGAGAGCAAAGGTTGCTACAAGGGGATGTGAAATATTCCCCATAGGCCTGTGTATTAGAGGCAGAGTCCTCGGCTCCTGGCACAACTGAGAGGGTGTGGAGCCTTCAGAAGGCAGGGCCTACTGTGCAGAAGTTAGCACTGCAGCACATGTGCCCTTGAAGGGGACTATGGGACCTTGCCTTTTCCTCCCCTCTCTCCACATTCAGCCATGAGGTAAATGGGCTTCTGCCTCCACATATACCCCACTATCATATGCTGCCTTGCCATTGCCCCAAAAGCAATGGGTCAAACAGCCATTGAAACCTGAAAAACTGAACCAAAATTAATTTTTTGCCTTGCTTTAAGTTAATTACCTCAGGTATTTTGTGACAGTGACAGAAAGCTAACTAACTTAGGAGACCATACCTACATCAGACAAAATAAACTTTAAGTCAAAAACTGTCACAAGAGACCAAAAAAAGGGTATTTTATAATGGTAAAATGGCCAACTCACAAGAAAGATATAACAATTATAAAAATATATGAACCTAACATCAGAGCACCAAAATATATGAAGCAAACATTCACAGAAGCAAAGGAAGAAATAGATGGCTGAACAATATTAGATTTCAATATTCTACTTTCAATAATAGATCAAATGAAAGATCAATTAAAATTAAAAACAATAACAACAACAACAAAAAAAACCCTAGAGGACTTGAACAACACTATTGATCAAATGGGATCACCAGATATGTACAGAATATTCCACTCAACGGCAGCAGAATGAATACATGTTCTTCTCAAGCACACACACAACATTCACCAGAATAGACCACATTGGGTCACAAAATAAGTCTTAAATTTAGAAAGATTGAAATCATGCAAATATGTTTGCCAACCACAATGGAATAAAATTAGAAGTCAACAGCAAAGGGAAAACCGGGAAATTCACAAATATGTGAAAACTGAACAACATACAAACCAAATCACAGGTAAATTGCATACTCATATAATTGCAAAAGCAGGGAGAATTAGAAAATAGCTTGAGACAAATGAATATGAAAACACAGAATAACAAAACTGAAAATAAAAACAATACTAAGAGGGATGTTTATAACCATAAATGCCTACATTAAAACATAAGGTCTCAAAGAAACAGCATAGCTCTCTGGCTCAAGAACCTAGAAAAGGAACAAACTAAGCCTAAAATTAGAAGGAAAAAAGTAATGACTAAAGTGAAAATAAATGAAACAGAGAATAGGAAAGCAAAAGAAAAAAATCAATGAAAAGTTAGTTTTTTGAAAAGATAACAAAATTGATAAAACTTTAGCAAGTCAAATGAAGAATAAAAAAAGAGAAGGCTCAAAATCAGAAATGAAAGACATTACAACTGATGCCACAGAAACAAAAGTATTATAAGAGACTACTATGAATAATTACACATCAACAAACTGGATAACTTTAGAGAAAATGTATATATTCCTAAAAATACACAACCTACTAATACTGAATCATAAAGAAAAAGATAATCTGAACAGATCTATAACTAGTAAGAAGATTGAATCAACCATAAAAAACCACCCAACAAAGAAAAGCCCAGGACCATATGGCTTCACAGCTGAATTCTACCACACACTGAAAGAAGAATTAGTGTCAATCCTTCTTAAACTCTTCCAAAAAGCTGAAAAGGAAGGAACACTTCCAAATTCATTTTATAAGGGCAGCAGCACTCTAATACCCAAGCCACATCAGACTCTACAAAATGAAAAAACAAAGAAAGGCCAGTATCCCCAATAAATAGAAATGTAAAAATCCTCAATAAATATTAGAGACAAAATTCAACAGCACATTAAAAGGCATATTCTATAATTACGTGAGATTTATTCCTGAAATGCAAGGATGGTTCAACACAAAAAAATCAATCACTATGATATACCATATTAACAGAACAAAGGATAAAATTCACATGGTCATTTCAATAGATACACAAAAAGCATTTCACAGAATTTAATATCCTTTCATAATAAAAATACTGAACAAACTAGGAATAGAATAAAATTGCCTCAATATAATTTCTATATATGAAAAGCTCACAGCTAATATCATCCTCAATGGTGAAAGCCTGGAAAACTTCCTCTAAGATCAGGAATAAGATAAGGATGCTCATCTTGCCACTGCTATTCAACACAGTACTAGAACCCACAGCTAGAGAAATTAGGCAAGAAAAAGAAAGAAAAAGCCCAGCATCATGGTACATGCCTGTAATCTCAGTGACTCAGCAGGCAGAGGCAGGAGGATAGCAAGTTTGAGACCAGAGGTACCCTGCATAACTTAGCAAGACCCTGCAACAGTATTTTTTAAAGTGAAAAATGGGCTGGTGAGCTGGGGGTATTGCCCAATGATAGAGCACTTGCAAAGGATGTGTGAGGCCTTGGGTTCAATCTCCTAGTACTGCAAAAAAAGAAAGAGAAATAAAAGGCATTCACATCAAAAAGGAAGAATTAGTGCAACCACTATGGAAATCAGTATGGAGGTACCTCAAAAAACTAAAAATAGAACTACCATATGACCCAGCTATAACACTATTGGGAATTTACCCAAAGGGAGATGAGTCATCATACCATAGAGACACCTGCATCTCCATGTTCAATGCAGCGCTTTTCACAATAGCAAAGATATGGAATCAACCAAAGTGCCC
>VMDO01035258.1:0-16236 GCA_007922755.1 Pedetes capensis | reverse complement strand
AATCCTATTTCAATTTATATTGAAAAATTTAACAAGGGAGCCAGTTACCATCATTGCTATAATAAAAACACAGGAACATCTACTATGCAAAGGAAGACCAAGTATGGTAGGTAATATAAGATATTTTAACAGTAATTTCCACATAGATAGTTAATCACTACATGAGGAACATAAGTCTGAAGGAATATTCATGTTTTCAATGTATTATAAATAGCATTTGTCAAATTCTAACTCATTTCAAAGCCTTGGAGAAGAAAACTAATAGAAATGAACAAACAGCTTCCCATTGGTATGCCCTGTGCCAGTGCTGTGTCCTCAAAAGAGCTGTGTGCTATATCCCTGTCTATATCCCTGTTTACGTCTATATCCCTGTAATCTTCTTGATAACTGTAAGTCATATAGTCTCTGGAGACATATACATGAATAGCTCAACTAAATATTTAGAATAGTCTAAATATTTAGACTATCACATGTGTAACCCACTCACAAAAATCAATCTGCCCTTGAAAACCCTATGAACAGCTGAGAAACACTGATAATAGTGTTTCGCCTGTTGTAGGTAGGGTGACTATGAGTCAGATACCTACTCCATGGCACCTAATAACAATAACAACAATGTGTTAAAAAGAAGATAATGACAACCACAGGATATTATGCAACCAAGATCAAAGGATAAGTTACTATGATATGAAGCAAAATGAAAAGAAATAAGGAGCTTTTACAGTATCTCTAGTGGAAATGGAAATTTACTCCATCTTTTTTGTTGTTATTGTTGCTTATGAGTAAGTCCAGAGAGCAGTCACCATTTTTTATCCTTAGGTGGATCTATAAAATGTATTTTGTAAGTAGTAAAATTACAGTTATTTTTAAAATTTCTTAACTACTCTATCAGTATATTTTTTAATGTAAGTCGTCCTCCCCAGCCCTGCCATGTTTCACTGAGTTATTTCAACCCACTGCTTTAATACAATTTATTGTCAAAATCAAATCTTAACTGCTACTTAAAGGCAAAACACCCAGAGACAGTATCAATATTCCTTAACAGTTTCTAACCATTGGAGAATTATAGTGGTACTGAAAATTGTCACTGTTACTGAAAACTCCCCGTAGATTTCGAAATTACACTTCCTGGAACAAAATACAAGCAACTCTATTATAAATCACTAAACTCATACACATCATTACCAAAGAAAACTGAGAGTTTATATTACAAGAAAATTAATTATATGTTTTGCCTAAAACTTGACCTTATTGCATCTTTAAGCTTGCCTTACTGTTTAACATTTATGATAACAACATATTTAAATATAGATATTACTTGACAATATATAATTCCCTTTTAAAGAGACCAAAATATGTCAGAATGATAAATAAGCACTTATGTTTTGTAGGTGGCTAAATTTTATGTACTCTTTCCTAAGGATATTCACATCTTACCATCCCAGGAGTCCAGTTTCACTCTAAACCAAATACCAAAACCACCTCCACAAACCATCTGCTCATTACTATGTCCCCAGGCTCAGCTCCCTCCTTCTCTCTTTCTTTGCCAAACAGCTATATCTTATCTCTTGTTGTGATCAAGATTTCATATTTGCTGTCACTATAAAGAGCACACATCTTTCTTTGTCCTCAATTAGATATCAAAGAACAGAGTAAGTAAAAGTGTGAAATTGATGAGTCTGTTCTTAGTTTAGAACCACCACTTTAGTTCCCAGGATACTGGGCATATGGGAAATATGATCTTTATCTTTAGCATCTGATCCTTTAATGGTCCTTGGGTTGGGGTTTCAAGTCTGATGTCATTCATTTATTGCTTCTGCTATTGTTTTGCATACGGTTTGCTTCTCAGAGGTTCGTGTGCTGAGGCCTTGTTTAGCAGCGTCATGTTGTGGTGGCAGAACCTTTAAGGGGTGGGCCTAGAGGAAGGTGGTCAGGTCATTGGGATGCCATCCTCAGGAGGAATGAATGCAGTTCTCATGGAACCATGGTTGGTTGCTATGAGAGTGGGTTATTATAAACAAAAGAACAAACTTGATCCCTGAGTATGTCCATCATTGTCTCACCATATGCCTGCTTTCTCCTTCTTCCACATACTCCTGCCGTATTGATACCCACCATGTAATGACAGAGTCAGTAGTGCCCTCACGATAGGCCAAACAGATTGGGCCACATGATTTTGATATTCAGCTTCCCAAAATGAGTTGTTTGCAGCCTCCATTATGACAATGTGCCATCTTATACATCACTTCTGGTAAGATAATTTCTGTAAAATAAAAACTATGGTATGTCCTTATCTACCTTATTCACCAGATATGGTACCCTGTGATTTCTGGCTCTTCTTTCAAGTCAAAATAAGCATGAAATGTATACATTTTGGATTGGATTGGTATACCAAGGCAGCTACAAGAGAGCAACTAAAGATACTCTCAAATAGGACTTTCCAGAACTGCTTCAGAAAGTGGTGAGAACTGTAAGTGTGTTCAAAGTCAATTGGAATATTTTGAGTGGGATTAATGGCAATGTCTTTTATTCTAATTTTTTTCAATTTAAACATTCATTATATCTTTTGATCACACCTTATAAATTCCTTTACAAAATCCTCAGCCTCGGGTATTTCATTATAGCAACAGTAAACCGACTAACATACTTCGTCCTATTCACTTGTTTGAGAAAACTATATCCATTGTACACTATATACTAAACATGTCTACAGACATACCACTCTGGTGTCTGATCTTGTCAGATCTCAGAAGCTGATCAGGTTTGTGCTTGGCCAGTTCTTGGATGGGAGACTGCTTGGTAGTACCATGTGGTGTACACTTGGGAGAAGGATTCAGCAGCCCACTCCCAAAACAAACAGCCATCAAAAATTATATCATAACAGAGAAGCACTCTCAGAAATAGTGCTTGGCATGGCACAATGTTGGGTAGTGTTTCATTGTGTTGTACATAGGGAGCCTATGAGTTGGACCCCACTGCACATTACAGGGCACCTAGCAACAACAATAAGTACACTAAACACAGTCATTGTCCTTGTAACATAATAATGGAGGCCAAATTTATTGAATGTGTATTATATGTACAGAGGTAAAAACTCAATATTTATCTGTGATAATGTAGTTTACATTTTAACATTATGCCTACTTCAGAGAAAATAAAATCCAGGCTTAGAGAAAGTGAAAAACCAATGTAAGTAGGGATACACAGATGATTAGAGTATAATTGGAATCAAGATACTAGAATTCCAGAAGTCAAATTCAACCCTAAAAAATAAAAATAACCCTAAAAAATCTTCTTGTGATACAATTCTCATAATCTAATGGTAGTATTCAATAATTAAATAGATAACTATACTATAATGAGGTTGACAAAGAGCTATCTAAATGGTGCAGTACTAAATTCTAGAAGTGTGATAGCATTGGGAGGGAAAACATTTTTTTATTATTCATTTCAATTCATCATTGCATTGCTTCCTGTTGCTTTAAATAGATTGTTATGCAGTATAATAAATGAAACGGATCCTGTTAACTTATATTTTTGACATGATTGTTTTGTCTTTTTGATGTTTTATCTATGTTCATGCTGGCATGTCCAACTACCTCCTCACTTCTCAGTTCCCTTTTTATAACAAAGTGAAGGAATTTCCAGTCATGTATCAGTTAATATTTATTAAATTAATTAATTCCGCAAAACCTGCTTGACTGAAAATTTTAATTGTTGCAAAATCATGACATAATTCCACTTAGCTTATATGTTCTGTACCTCCAGTCCTCTCTTGAACCCCATATCTGTCTTCAGGTACTGCCCTATTTTTGTCACTCTCATATAAAACTCAGTTATCTATAATCCATTTTGCCTTTCTGTTCTTTTGCTGAACTTATGCCCCCAGCTCTCCACTGAAGCTGTCCATGTATATATCACTACTGACCTCCTATTTTTAAGAACAATGTTCCTTAGTCTCTCTTCTTCTTACTTTTTCTCTCAGAATCACTCAAAAATTATATAGGCCCTCCTTCTTAAAACACTATATGCCCTTGATTTTTGTGATATTTACCAACTCCTATTTTCCTTTTGCTTTTCTGATGTGTCTTTCTGGATTCAATTTTTTTTTTTTTTTTTTTGGATCTTATCCATTTTCTCAAATTATAAATACAAATTTCTTCATAGGTGACTGTTTTTCAGGTCCTATTTTTTGTAACTTTGTCATTTATATACTTTCTTCCTTAGCAATTTTGTCCTGGATATTAATAGGAATCTAAGTATGGATGGCCTGCAGCTGTAGCCCTGTGACAGCTGATCCTGTCAGATCTCCGAAGGTAAGCAGGATCAGGCCTGGTTAGTACCTGGATGGGAGAACGCCTGGGAACACCAGAAGCTGTAGGCTTGGGAGGAGGACCAGGCAACCCCCTCCCAAAAATCAATCTGCCATTGAAAACCCTATGAACAGCAGAGAAGCACTGACAATAGTGTTTCCCCTGTTGTACAGAGGGTCGCTATGAGTCGGATACCAACTCGACGGCACCTAACAACAACAAACAACAAGTATGGATGAGTCCCACCTCTGTCTCCACCCTTGAATTCTATCCAGGATTTGAGACTCCTGTATCCACATTATCTTGATTTATTCCTTCATTAATTCTTTTAGCAATCATCCTTTCCTTTACAATTAAAATACTTTTGTGTATGCACAGAATTTAATTTTAAACAAGCCAGACAAGATCCCTACACAAACAATTTTTAAAATATTTTTCAAGGGATGTGTCTTGTTTCTGATAAGCTAGGACATTTTAACTGTAATATAAAACATCAGGAAACACAGATTACTAGACTGTCTGATGGTCTCTTCTGAGGCAATGTGCTTTATTAATCTTTTAGTAAATGTTTAAACATTGCAAATAAAAATGATGATTTAATTATTTTAATCAAAGATACTTATTTCTAAGGTATTCTACTACTAAAGAAGCTTCTGGGTCCTTTATATACAGCTTGAAGTGAGCCTTTATAACACTGAGTTTGTTATGTTCTGTCTCTCATTTCTTCATACATTAGAAATAGAGAAACCTTTGCTTCATTATTATAAAAATAATTTATTGGAACAGTCCCACAGGTTTATTCAGATAATACAGAATATGTTCAAAAGATACTGGATTCAAATCATTCACAAGCCACAATGCAAATGACCAACTCACCCTGCTTACATCAGATGTCAATAGCCTTTCCTATGCTCTTGATAGAGCCTCACTGTCTTTGAATCTATATATAGGAGGCCAGGAACAGTGGTCTGGCATCTCCTTTGAGTATCTACTTTCTGCAATTTCCCAATTCTTATGTTAGAAGAAAATTGTGTGGTTCCCTTTCTAGACTTAATGAATATTGTCATTTCTCAAAATGGAGTTCTGAATGAATGCAAAACAAACATTTTCCTGCAAATTGATAGCAACAGTAAATCTACTTATAGATTTCAGCCCCAAGTTACCATAGCTCTCTGTCTCACTTCAAGTTATGATAACAAAAATACCATGAGACCAAATGTCTTCAATGTACATATCCGGAGGCTAGAAGTTGGAGGTCACAGCTCTAGCATGGTTGGGTTCTGGTGAAGGCATTCTTCCGGGTTCAATAGTTGTTTGGTTGATGAGCCGACCCATACTGCAGAACAGGAAAAAAAGAAGCAAATTCTCTCCTGGCTCTTTTCACAAGAGCACTAATTCAACTTATGAGGGATCCACTTTGTGACAGAGTTTCCCCCAAAGGTCCCACTTCCTAATATCCTCATGTGAGGAATTAGGATTTCAGCATATGAATTTTGGTAAAATACAAAAATTTCACCCCAAACTAGCTCCTTAACAAAAGAAATCCCAATTCATGACTTTAAAATTGTTTCAGAAAGTAAACAGAGAATCTTTCTTCATCACAGACACTAGATATTCACCAATTGAGAGGCTCCTAAAACCATCACTTCACAGTCAAAAATGAATAAATGTATAACAATAAAGACATTATGAAAGAGAAGCTACCCAAGAACTGAGCCCCTGGTAGTAACATCAATGTTTGTTGAAAATTGTAGAGGTATTGCAATCACGGTAAGATATTTTCACACACAGCAACTGGTTTAGAGATAAATTATAGCAATTTTTGTAATTGATTTATATATGAATGTTAAAACCAGTAATAGATATCATAGTGTGTGGGACACATATGATAAATTAAGAATAGGAATCTTTCTAACCTTAAATACTCATTGTATAAGTAAGGACAGTGCAAGGTAATTAGTTTAAAAAGTTTGAAAGTTTGAATATTCAAAGCAGAGTCTGATCACAGAAAGGACTAAATATGAAAAAAAACCTGAAATTTCAGCTACTTTATAAAAAGAATTATGTAGACAAAATTTATACCACAATAGTAAACAAGCAGAGAGAGCAAACAACAACTTTTAGGATGCAAAAGGACAATATAAATGAAGATGCTATCAAATTTAAACTGAAAATGAAAACTATAAATTACCATGGGCAATTAAAATTGGAAATTAAAATGTGTTTTTATATATCTTGTTCTAAGAAAAATGGAACTCACTGTGTGAAAGACTATTATGGAGAAAATTATACAATAAATTATATGAGACAAAAATATAATGAGAAAAATAATATGGAGCAAAATACTTAATGTGACAATTCACAGTAAAGGAAAAATGAACGACTCACTAATACATGAATATTCATTCAAACATTAATAGTCAAAAATAGAAATTGAATTCACAATGACATCAATGAGATTCCATTTCATACCTGTCATGTAGGTAAGTATAATTTCTAACAATATTGTAAGCTGTATAACATGTAAATATAAACTGAACCATAACTTGTTAATAACTAGTAGAGTTAAAAATAATGAATCCAAGATGCCTATCAACAGAAGGAAGGATAAAAAATTATGATACATATATACAATGGAATATTACTCAGCAATAAATAAGAATGAAGTAATGTCATTTGCAGCAAAATGGATGGAACTGGAGAATATCATGTTAACTGAACAAACAGGCTCAAAAAGAGAAATATCTTATGTTCTCACTCATGTGTGGGTACTAATTCTTACTTAGAAGAAAAAATGTGTACATAAGTAGATATATAAAAATGCACAATTAAACATAGCAAAGAAGGGAAAATATAAAGAATAAAAAGGAGAGAGGGGACTAGAAAAGGGAAGTGAAGGTTTGTCAGGTTCTTTCTGAGGTTTCTCTCTTTCTATGTTGTGGATGGAAGTAGGGAAGTGGGTGCCCCAACAGTGCACTCAGTGGCTAGGCTGTGGCTGCAGAACAGAGTGTCATGCACAGAATAAAAGGACAGGGTTTATTTATAGAGGAGTGGGAAAGGGACTGAGGATTAGGGGGAGGGAAAAGGGGAGTTGGAAAGGGAAGCACTCAGCTGCTGTGTCTGCTGCTGGGGTAGAGACTGCCTAGTGTCATTGCTCTTCAGGCTCGGAGCCTTTGCCACTTTAGAGGGCCTGCTCTTGACTCTAGGAGTCTTGCCTCTGGGAGTCTTGCCTCTGGAAGCTGTCAGTCCCCATAAGATATCCGGCATTGTAGAGGTTGGGATCAGATAGAAGTGGGAGGCAGGTTGAAGTGTGATGAAAGCAGGTTGGAGGAAGGCTGAAGCCTAAGCTAGGCAGGCCTGTAAATGGGCCTTGGGCTCTTAAGGAACTGGTGAGCTTCTCTTGGAGGGTGTACAGAATGGCTGTTGAACTCTGAGCTTTGGAGTTTATATGGCCTGAAAGCCAGCCAAACAGGGGAACCAGCTTGGAACAGAAATGACCAATCGGGCACCAGGGGGGATTTAGTTGCTACCATACCTTGGGTGCTGTCTTGGCCCACTTGATGGGAGCAGGGAAGAATGAGATACTCGGATATAGTTGCTATCTTGCCCCTATTAGATTGAATGGGAGCAAATGACTCAGTACAGGGTAAGGGTCACAAACTCAGGAGGATAAAGATTGGTCCTCAGAGTGGGCTAGATGGGCTCCTACTGTCAATCATATGTGGGGTTCTCTCTATTCCCCTGGGGATCCCAACAAAGATTATGGAAGATTGGAAGGGGAGGAAAAACAATGTAACTGGATAAAGAGGAGAAGATAATCTCAATGTAAATGATACAATTTAATGAGTACATGGGGAAAATAGGGGAATATAACCCAAATATGTATGAGTTTTTCTATATATTAGTCAAAAGTTTCCATAAACTTTGTAAGTTGATGAAAGTATAACCAAAAGTGATGTAATAGTTGCATAATGGAAAAAGTAAATGCTGTGTTATTCTGTACCCCACAACATTTACCAATAAAGAGAAAAAAAAGGGGAATAAGAGGAAAAACAAGGAAATAATCCAATAATCCAATAAGTACATCTCATTTCTTTCTTCAAAAATCAATGTTTAATACTAGATTTTAGTTACTTTTTATTTATAAATGTTAGTGAGGGACAGCATTAATAAATCATTAGTTATATTAATTATAGAACAATTAAATCACTTTCACATGCATGTTCATCATCCTATATAATTTAAAGAACAATGTAGACTAAATAAGAAAAAAGAAAACAAAAATAAAAAAGTAAGCATTTCATCTAAGAGGCAATGAAAAATAAATGTGGTTATGGGCATTTATAGGTTATTTTCTCATTGATATTTTGCTGTCACCACCTGTTTTTTATCCCATATGCTCATACAGTTGCATCCTGTATTTTGAGATTTTCCTCTCCCCTTTTACAACCATACATTATTTAACCTCCTTTTCCCCACTTCCCTGAGCAGCACTCCCCTCTTCTTTCCCATCTGCTATTATTTTCCCTTTTCAAGTAAGTATAATTGTACATTTCTAGCTAATTTCTTCAATATAAAATAGAGGATAGCAACCTTTTCCAGAAAAAAAAAAATTGGGGAAAATCAAAAGGTTTATCTGCACTGAAACAAATAAAATATGGTGAGACAGACACGAATAAATAAAACATAATAGTTATAATAAAGGAACTATGGCTGTATTCATTAAAGTATATGAATCTCAGAATGTAAAGGATCACACATGTATATAAATATTTCATTATACCTCATTAATGTGTACAGTTCTGTGGTTTGATGTTTTATTTAAAAGAATTTTTAAATTATTTGTTTGTTAGCTATTATTTGTTTTAATTAAAAATAAAGTTTTAATTATTATTTATTTATTTATATTTACTTAAGTATTACATTGTGATTTTTACTGATTTTAAAAACTAATACATAGTTAATTCAACTTGGAAAGAAGTGTTTTAGCAAAATAAAAGTTAGCCACTATAGTGGGGAAAAATGTGTACCACATATGTTAAAAATAATTTCACAAAGATCATAGGCCTAGACCTAAAAACTTTCTAGGAGACAAGTACCCTATGATCTCACTCATATAGAGAATGTAAAAATGCACCCATATTAATATTAGTCATATTAAAATTATTCATAAATGTCAAGAACAGGAAACAATGCTATTTCACCAAATAACAAATTAATAAATTATGTTAATAAAAATTTTAGAATACTTGTCAGCAATGTTAAAGGATCAATAATTGATACAAGATTACTGAATCTCAACAATATTATTTTACATACACAAGAATACATATAAGTAGCCAGGCACGGTGGTGCACGCCTGTAATCCCAGCGGCTCGGGAGGCGGAGGTGGGAGGATTGCAAGTTCGAGACCAGAGGCAGTCTGTGTAATTTAGCGAGACCCTGTCTCAAGCAGTAAAAAAAAAAAAAAAAAAAAAAAAGGGCCGGGGGCGCATCTCAGTGGTCCAGCACTTGCAAAGCATGCAGGTATGAGGCCCTGGGTTCAACCCCCAGTACCACCAAAAAAAAAGAAAAAAAAAAAAAAAGGAATACATATAAGTGTGTGATTCTAGCTATAGGAAATTTACTAAAAGTAAATAGTAAGAGAAGAAAGAGAGGGAGTTGAAATTAGGGAATTATAATTCCATTTCATTTTGGTGGAGTTTGAACAATTTTATATAATTCCTAAAACCCATCTAATAATATTGTTAAAGTAAGCAATTTTTATTTGATATAAGTCATATCTTAATAAGTTTAGAGTGGATACCTAACCAAAATGTAAGAGTTAATTAAATATATGTATTGCTTACATCAGCAAAAGTTTTATCTCTGGAGAATAAATTTGCTAGGTCCTATTTATGACAAT
The DNA here is from genome assembly GCA_007922755.1 of Pedetes capensis. Classification (NCBI taxonomy): domain Eukaryota; kingdom Metazoa; phylum Chordata; class Mammalia; order Rodentia; family Pedetidae; genus Pedetes; species Pedetes capensis. The sequence goes on along the minus strand of VMDO01035258.1, from coordinate 6,018 downwards.
TTTTGGTGAATTCTCATTAATCATCTTTTCACATTTTTTCAAGTGTTGGTATTTAGCTGGTTAAGTGTCGGTTTTTACTATAGAAAATAATATGAAAGAATGTTTGCACCTTTCAATTTATATTATTAGCCCAATAGGAATAAACAAAACAGAAAAAAGTATGATTTTATTTTCTCAAATTCTGCAACCTTGGTGACCCCTGTAAACTCTTGGAAACATGATAATTCCTTGTCCTCATCTTCTGAATGAACCAATCAACTGAAATATCCAGATATTGAAAATGTCTTAATCATGGAGCTTTAGAAGTGATATTTCTAATGTACCTGATTTCTCAAGCTTCTCATTTATTCTGCAACTGATTATAATCATCTTTGCCATTCATATTCACCATAGATGTGTTTTCTGCAATAATTTCCTATATATGTGGGTGTTGGGGAGAGACATAGAATGATAAGAAATACTCCTAATATTTTTATGCATTACTAGATATGTTCTAAGTTTTCTAAGTAATAATGTTATTATTACAGTTGATAATAGAGCTTCAGTTTCTGAAAATTGAAAGACTTCAACGCAATTGTAATCAAACTGTTTAAACTAAAAATTACATTTATTTTATAAAGTAAAATGTATATTTTGAACAAACATGAATATAGAGTTTCTAGCAAGAAAATGTTCTGTGGATTTATAAAAGATTTTCATTCTCATAGCTCTGTCTTTGTATATGCATAGAGTATATTACCTGCCTCTAAAACTTTTCAAGTTGAGAAACTCTTCAACTTAAAGACAAAGTTTATAAGTCTGTGAAATCGGACTAGCTAAATTTTGTAATGTATGTACAAAATGAGTGTTAACTAATAGCAGTGATTTTCTATTTTTTAACTTTATATTAGAAAAAAAAATCTCATATACCAATGCTTCTGCTTGCTATCATGTTCTGAAATGACATTGGAATATATCCTGCCTTTGAAAATATTTAGATAAATTTATATGGCTTTTGAGCTATAAAACTTTGTAGCTATTATTTACATGTTTGGATTTTCCAAAGTATTCTTCCCAGCCTAGAGAAAGCCCTAGGTTAATAAAAATAATACACTCCTGTTATTTTATTTACTTTCTTCTTTCCTACTCTTTTGATCCCTTGAGTCCTCTGGATCATATTGTGTCATTAGAAGAATGAAGTGGAATTTCTTGGGAGACTATAAATGATATAGAGAACTGGAGAAAACATTGTGAAATGTGGCAATAAATTTAACTTGTAATTTCTATATCTAAAATGCTTTCTACTAGGTTTAGTATCTAGGAGCCTGTGATTCTTCTTTACTTTGCAGATAAAACTGAAATTGTTTTATCAAAATAAGTGATAGCAATAAAGATCTGATATCCCATGGTTACTTCAAACACACACCCACATTGCAACTTCCAACAGAAATATTTTTGTCAATTAAATACAACCCACAAAAGTTATTAAAGCAGCTATTTGGTTGCTACAAATCCTGACCAGCAATTATTATTTTTGATAAATTATAGATTCTATCCACTTGATTTAAATTTACATTAATTAAACAATAGAATGAAAAATTCCTTTCAACCTAAGAAGTAAAGCATTAGGAAAAGCTAACATGTTTAGACATGCTGTTCTTTGTAAATATCTCTGCAAAGAAAGGGAAAATACCTGAATTTATTATCCATACTTAGTAAAGATATGAGTGTTCTGATTAGTGTGTTGAATTTTTATTGACATCTAGAAAATATAACAGAATTGTGACATACAATCATATCTATAATAAGCCCAATGTGAAAATATGTGGGACATGAAAACATAGCTATTTTATATGTTGTTTCCCTGTATCTGATCAATTTCAGAAATATTTGTATAAGCCGAGCACTGGGTGAATGCCTGTAGTCACTGAGACACAAGAGGCAAAGGCAAGAGAATTGTGAATTTGAGGCCAAAGGCTATCTGCACTAAGGAGAACTTGTCTCAAAATAAAAAAACTGAGCTCAGGTATAGCTCAAGGGTTAGAAATCCTGCCTAATATGAGTGATGCCCTGGGTTGAACCACAGTTCTGCAAAAATTAATTAATTAATTAAAAAGGTGTTTCAATGATTCAATTCAAACAACTCTTGAAATGTGATTGGGATAGCTGGGTGTGGTGGGGGATGCCTATAATCCCAGCAACCTGGGAGTCAGAGGCAGGAGAATCACAAATTCCAGCAAGACCAGAGGCAGTCTGTATAATTTAGTGAGACACTGTCTCAAAAAGTAAAAATAGTGGGCTGGGGGTGCAGCTCAGTTGTACAGCACTTGCAAAGCATGCAAGCACAAGGTCCTGGGTTCAACCTCCAGTAGCGGAAAAAAATGTAATTGATACATAATTTTTAAATATTCTTTTAAAATTACTATTTCATAATTTTATCAATTATTTTATTATTCTGTTATTCTTTATTTATTAAATCACCTACTCTGAAAATTTCAAAGGCATATTATAAATAATTACAAAGAAATTAAGTATAGTTTAATTTTCTTTGTTTATATCTTAAACATGGGAATTCATAGAGTCTCAAAATCAGAATCATGAACCACATTGTGAAATGTTTATTATCAGAACTTTCTGATTTCTGACACTATTCCAAAAATATTTTATATAAAATTATGCACACCAAAATAAGGATTATTATGACTATTGTCAACAAAATTAATTCAAATACAACAGTTTTATGAGGAAAAATTCCAATTTTGAATTAACCAAATATTTAATAGGAAAATATTTGTGGTAGTGGCACATTCATCCTATAATGTTGTTGTTGTTATCGTTGTTGTTGTTGTTGTTAGGTGCTATGGAGTCGGGTCCAACTCAGAGACATCTAGGTATAAAAACGAAACACTCTCTGACAATGTGCCATGCCCAGCACTATGTCTGTGCTTCTCTGCTATTCACAGGGTTTTTAATGGTGGACTGTTTCAAGAGTGAATTGCCAATACTTCACCCTCTTCCAACCTCACCTCAGGAACTTCGCATCCCCTAGTCTCCTCCTAGGAATGCTCCCCCCCTCATACACACACATATCTTCCTGTTCACGCAATTATTTCACTCAGGAGTCACTCAAACACATCTTTGTCAGGCTGACATTTACCACCCAATATGTTTGATTATGGGAGAAGGACCTGGCAATCCACTCCCAAGGCAATCCTGAAGCAGTCAGACATTGAAAACCCTATGAGGGTCGCTATGAGTTGGATACAGACTCGACGGCACCTAACAACAACAACGTTTGATTAAGTCAAAGTCATTTTTATGAAAAGTATTCTTCAGGACTGTATCACTTAGTCTTATATTTGAAATAAAATTAATAGCACATAATTTACTTCTGTATTTCTTACATTACACCCATTGTAATTATTGAAACAATGTTGAAGGAAAACCCAATCTACATGTAAATGTGGGACATGACAGGCTGGTAATGAGTTTGATCACTTTCCTGTGACTTCCTGGGTTTGTCCAGCAGGTAGCCACAAGGGCACACTGTCATCACACCTGAAGCATTGGCAGTGTTGCCAGGGGAAGCGTAGGGTCTATGTGTGGGACATGCTTATATTAAAGCATTGCTCATGTGCAGGTCAACTTTGGTAGGTAGACTTTTTTCTGATTGCCACTTTGAGGTCTTGATTAATTTATAGAACATTCTTATGTTATGGGTACTATTATTTTCCCAATTATAAAGGAAAGAAAAGTGCAAGAAAATAATTTTCCTTTATTGGAAGAATACACATATAATTTAGCCCAAATACAAGTGCTCATCACATACTTTTCATTTTTTAATATTAACTTTACCAACAGAATGATGGTGTTTCCATATTATAGCTCTGACAAAATTCCATTTAGAGTAGGAATTCTCTTTGAGTCATTACCACTCTCACAAATGTAAAGGATGTCATCAAGGTTTTTGCAAAATTCTACTAAATTTTTAACTTGAACTACTGAAAGGGGAGCTGAGTTTAGTTCAGAAGAGTTGCTTTGATATGAGCTGTAAATAACACTATTTCTCTGTGCACACAACCTGTGGGAAACAACAAGGTGACAAATTTGCTGGAATATATGTACGTGAAGTTAGATAACTCAGGTGGGGCCAAGAAAGAGAATAAAGATATGTCTGAACTTCTGATATTTTCTTATTTCTTTTCCAACATGGCAGTTATACAGTGGACTAAAATTTAGATGATTCACCATATTTAATGCTTCTGAGTTGTGCATTTCCTCTCTCTATGCTTTACTTCTTAAAAACAGAAAGAAAGAAGAAAGGAAGAATGAGGGGAACAAGGGAAGAAAATATATATTGAAAGCAATCATAGTAAAAAGAGATTAAAAAGTGAAGGATTTATTTGTTTGAGACAAAATATACAGAAGTTCACAAGACTTATAAAGATAAAACAAGATAGAGTAACAAACTTACCTATAATAAAGTGCTAGCATAAAAACATGCTTGATTTAGATATTATTTAAGAGATATAGGTACAAGATTCACAGATCATAAAAAATAACCCAATATTTTTTTTCAAAAACTAGACAAATTCATTAAATTCTAGACAAAATGTAAATGATGAAAAGTGGCTCAAGAAAAAATAAAAAGCTGAAGGATTCCAAAAACATTAAAAGTTCCACTAAAAATCTATACTTCTAAAACAGTAGGTCCACTATTAGGAAAATAGAATTTTCATATAATGATATTCTTTTTCTTATTTCATAGTTTATGCCTTAAATTCTATTTTGTCTGTCACAAGGGTAGCTACTCGTACCTGCTTTTGGTTGCTGTTTGCATAGAATATCTTTTTCCATTCTTTTGCTTTCAGTCTTTGTATATTTTTATCGATGAAGTGAGTTTCTTGTTGGCAGCATATTTTTGAGGGCTGATTTCTTTTAAAATAAGAAACTAGTCACAATAGTCATAAAATTTAAGTTCTTGAAAATAAATCTGACATCTGTACAAAAGAACAGTGCAGAAATTAATAAAAAAAATTATTGGAAATAGTAAGCAAATTCTGAATAAGTGTTGACTTATTTTCTGTTTCTAGTTATAGGAAATATCTGTATCCTATAGGTATCTCTTCTTTTCAAATTAGTGCATAATTAAAAAAATAGTGTATAATATTGTATAATTTCAAAAAATTCTTCAATAGGGTTGTAGGAGAAATCTGACGAGTTAAAACTAAAACAGCAAATGCAAAAAAGAAAGCAAGTGAACCAAAATAATGATTACTGTTGAATTAGTAAGATGGGTTAATAGTATATGAATATCTTCTGAATATAAGAAAGATAGAGCCAGGTGCCATGCCTCACTGTTGGAGTACTTGCCTAATTTGAGCAAGGCCCTACTTAACCTCTAGTACAAAAAACAAAACAAAACAAAACTAAAAAAAAAAAAAGAAAAGTAAAACACATACACAGAGGGTGCCAAAAATGTATACATATTTTAGGTTGAAAATTTTCCATTTTGTTATTTTAATAATGTGTCATATGCTTGTTCTGATGTGATAGTAGAAATATAATCCAGAACATCATACTACATGTTGCAATTTTATTTCAATCTAACTTGAAAAGGTAATAGATAACATCTCTCAAAATGTGTATACATTTTTTACACCACAGACAAAAATAAATAAATAAGTGAATAAATACATAAAACAATTCTAACATAATCAAATAGTAAAACCTTATTATAGAAGCATAATAATAAATTGATGTGATATGGGCACAGAGGAAGTAAAAAATGATGAATAGAAAAATAAAGAAAGCCTAATCAATGATTCTATGATAATTAAAAATACTAGGCAGGCTGCAGTGTAGCTTGGTACTAGAGCACTTATGTAGCATGAAAAAAGTACTGGGTTGGATTGCCAGTATTTAAAAAAAAAAAACAAAAGCATTGTGCATATGGCAGAGATGATATTGAAAATGTTTGTGGGGGGAATATTGAATGAGTGGAACTAAGAAAATTAGGTTTTGTGAGAAAGATAAAAG
>VMDO01035257.1:0-16257 GCA_007922755.1 Pedetes capensis | reverse complement strand
AACGAAAAGCATGTCAAAATGAATCACATTATGATGTACATTAAAAATTTCTAATAAAAAAAAGAAAAAAAATTTCCGTCTTGAAATGAAATAATCAGTTTACTTAGTATCATTACAAAATAACTGTATCTATAAATGTGGAAGAGTTAACCTCTTGTAATTTTAGCTAAACGTCCCTTCTTAACTTCATATTGATTTTCTACAGAGCACAAGAAAATGGAAGCTTAAAGGAATAAAAAGCCTTTTAAGTGGGTTCCAGTAGTACTAAAATTGAAACAAGTTCAAATGTATCTATTAGTGTAAAACTCTTTGTAAGGGAATTAAGATTAAACTCTTGAAAGGTTTAGACTGTTAACAACATTGATAAAAACAGACATAAATACAAAGTCTGCTGAGGAGGAAAATGTGTATGACTGAACCATGTATGAAAGTTTATACACAAAATGTAGATAACTGTGGAGTGATTCTTTAAATTATGTATTCCTCCTTGGACAACAGACCTTGTCTATGTCATATACTGATGTCCTTTACATATTATTTTTAAATTTTCTATTACGAAAAACTCAACAGGAAAGTAGAAAGAACAATATAATAAACACTAATATAATCTGGTCCAGATTGGGCAATGAATAATCATTTGCCCTGTTTATTCATCATTATTTTCATGCAATATTTCACATAAGCTACATATATCATATCATTGCACCCTAAATATTTCAGTATGCAACTTGAACAAGGATATTATTCTAGAGAGCTACATATAATTTTCACAACCAAGATTGAAAATAATCTCTTAATATCATAAATATGCAATTCTTATTCAAATTCTATCAATTGTCTTAAAATGGTTTCTGCAGCTGGTTTGTTCTATGTGTCATCCATTCGACAGCAGTGAATTCAATTTATCATAATTTTTCTGATGTCAGCGCTTACTGCAAAGACTCACTCACTTTTGGAGAGAACCATTTGCTGCACTTGTTAGATCGCTCACCTACGTTGTCAATTAGCAAGTTCTCTTCTCTGCACCTTTACTTATGGAATTCAGACCAATAGGATTTATCAGATTCCTGTTAAATATTGATGAAAAATACTTTATAGGCAACAGTAAAATTCAGAATGTCATCACTTAGGAGAAAAAGACTGATGAATTCGGGCTGTGGTAAGAGATTCTGCAGCGCAGACAATAGTCTTCTCACCTCTTGATGTTGGTTAGAGATGACTGTTCACTTTGTGAACATCCACCATCAGGTAAGCTTGTAGTTTAAAAAAGGTATTCTAAAATTATCTTTTTGTATAAAAGGAAAAAGAATACTGCGTAGAGGTAAACTCCTATAACACTGAACAACATTGTACACAATGCCTGGCTATCTAAACAGCATTGCTAAGAATGATTATGTTGAGGTTGTAATAGCCTTAATGTTCCTTTAAAAGGTTAGATTTTCCCCCTGAGAACAAGCTGATCAGATAGTGGACTGATGCTTTGGTGCCAGGAAAATATCCAGTCCACCATGAGCTTTCCATATAATAATGTTAATAACCACTCATGTCCCTTGAGTGGTTATAAGCTATTACTAAAACGTATTACTCACATAGAAAGGCATATATGTACATGTTTTTATTTCTTTTACATAAAATGTGTATTATAAGCACTTTTTCTATATTGTATTTCTCATTCAATAATCCCAACAAAAATCCTTTCAAGTGTATTGATACATGCAACTCCATCCTATTTTTCAATATTTTTATGGTATTTTAGAGTTGCTAAAAACATGGTCTGGGAAATATTCTCATTTGTGTTTCAATTGCCTACTCCTTTTTTTTTTTGAGTTATCTAACATTTTGATCAACATTTTAAAAATCAACATTCATCATTTATCCACTCATTCATTTAACTATGTATTAGGTATATGGGGATTGTACTGGCTGCGTTTATATAGAGTTTATACATGAGATTTGTACCCCTGTCTTCCTGGGCTCGACAAGTCAAAATACCGTGGGCACTGGCACATGGGGAATCTGTTCCTACTGCTCATCTGAGGACAAGAAGCGATGGAGGTGAGCAAATACACAACAGTGAAAATATTTTATTTTGCAAATGCAAAGTGCCTTAGTCAGGGTGGAAAACGCTCACAAGACCATGGGCAACAGCTATGTTTGCTCACTGGGAATCCTCGCCCGTGCCCTGTGTGCAGCATTTTTGCCAATATGCCTGATCAAACCTATAATTAATTACTCATAGGATAAGGGAAAGGAGTTGGTTTGGGGAAATCCGTTGCATCTCTGGAATTCCTTTCCTGTCAAAGCCCATCTCTCAGTCACCTCTGGAAGGGGGACAATGTTGTTCGAGACTGTCTTTACAGAAGGAGAAGGGCGTAGCCTAAGTGAAACGAAAAAGTAGTCAGGGAGCTGAGGCAGACTGGCCTAGGGTAAAGATAAAGTGTGTGCTAAAGACCAGCCACAGAACTGGTAGGAAGAGGGGCTGAGAGATGCGGCCTGTCCTGAAGTTATTGCTCTCTGACTCCCAGCTGCAGGAGTGGGGAGGGACTGCAGAGTCGGAACCCCCCCTCTCTTCTTGCATCCGCTCGTGGTGTCCTGGGAGACCTGGCTCTGGGATTCCAAATGCACCTGCTACAGCTCAGCACAGAGTCTGAAAGGATGCACCGAATTTGACCGTGGCCAGAGTGGCAGCCCCTGAGGTGCCCCAGCCTCCTCTGCCTCCTGCCTTTGTGCCACCTTCACCCAACCTTGCTCCTTTCCCTTTCACCCCAATCCAGGTGCATGGCCTCTTCCAGGCCACCTGCTTTAAAGACCCTGAAGGCGGTTTCACCACTCCCTAAATTCCTTCCTGCCTCTGTCAGTGTTCACTGAATGAATGCTCTCCTCGGTCACCCACAGGCTCTGCTAGAAACCTGAGGCCCCCCAGACGTCCCTCTCAGCTCTAGGAAAATCTGCTGGATCTCTCATTGCTTCTGCGATGGCTCCCTCTTGCCGACACCCAGCTCACCTTGCAGGCTCTCAACCAGGGTCTGTTTCCCCTTCTTTGTCTCTTGTCCTACTAAACCTGGAAGTGGGATGGGGCACTTGATTCTCATCATTTCTTCCACTCTCTCTTCAAAAATCCCAAGTCTGAGGCTCAGGCTGTTAGATTTTCCTAGTCATTAGACTTCTTTGGTTCCATCACCTACAGATTTTTGGTTGATTTTCCTTATTCCGTCCAGATTGCAGTTCCTGATTCATCCCCCATGATTACCCATCATAAGTCTTGATAAGTTTGCAGTAATAGAGGGACATTTTCTAATATCCTATCTCTCAATACTTTGACCTCTACTTCAGTGACAACCTTATTGTTCATGCATTTTCAACCAATTACACTCACGGTGATTCTATAAACTTTTAGGGCAACAGTAACTGAGCCCCAGGAGTGAACTTATTTCCATGCATTTGTTCTCCTTCTCCTAGCTTTCCATCCTATGTTCTCATTCTCTACTACTATAACCCAACATTTCCTTAATCCTCTTGTGCCTGCTCTGTTAACCTTTCGCTTCTTTAGAAAATTCATTTACATTTTCTCTCTCCTCAAACCTCACATCTTTTCCCTATCCTCATTTTCAGCTAGGTTATTTTAATATTTCCCTGAAGACTTAAAAACTATCAGAAGAAAATCTCCACAGACTCCCAGAACATCTTACAATCTCTCTATACGCTATGCTTTATCACAAATTCCCATAGACTGCCCCAGCTCCCATCGGAGGCCAGACTTGTAATTTATACATTCTCCAACCCTCCCCAAGAGCCCATCCCTCACCCTCCATCATGAGTTTTCACCAACTTCTCCTCATCAAAATGTAAACATGGTGACAGTTCTTTCATGGTAAAACTCTTCTTATGTCACCCTTATCTACAACCTTACATTGTACTGTTATTTTTATTTACTTTTACTTTTTATTTATATGTATGTTTGTACATATGTATGTATGTTTGTACGTATATTTGTATGTATGTTTGTATGTACGTATGTATGTATGTATTTTTGGTTTTTGAGGCAAGGCCCTGCCATGTAGCCCAGGCTACCCTCAAACTCCCCCTCTAGCTGCTCCTGTTGAGATAGCCGCCCCTCCCTCCTCCACCAGGCACAGTGGTTAGATCACCAGAGGCCAACCCAAACCCATCTCCCCCCAACTGCAGCCATGTATGCTTGGGTGAGATCGTAAGTGTGAGATCATCTGAGATTCATGATGCCCCTGTTTTATTTCTCCTCTGTGGTCCACTGCAGACTCTCCAAGGAGGGGAGTCCTTTTAAACATGTCACTCTCTGACTGAAGTTCATACATGACCCACCTGTCTCATCCACGGCCAGTGGGGCTAACGACACCCCACAGCATCCCACAGGGTCGGCACCCCATGACCTCTCGGACCGTGTCACCTCCCTGTCCCTCCCTCCTCACTCTGCTATGTCCCCACAGTCCGGGCCCATTTCTTACCGACCCAGCAGTGTCTCCTCAGGACAGGTGGACTGCTGCTGCCTCTGCCTGGGAGGATTTTCCCTCAGACACTTCAGGACTCCCTTCTCACCCGCTCAACACCTCTGTTCTAAAGTTCTAAATAATTGTTGTTGTTGTTGTTGTTGTTAGGTGCCGTCGAGTCGGTATCCAACTCATAGTGACCCTCTGTACGACAGGGGAAACACTATTGTCAGTGCTTCTCTGCTGTTCATAGGGTTTTCAATGGCAGATTGATTTTTGGGAGGGGCTTGCCAGGTCCTTCTCCCAAGCCTACAACTTCTGGTGTTCCCAGGCGGTCTCCTATCCAGGTACTAACCAGGCCTGACCCTGCTTAGCTTCCGAGATCTGATGGGATCAGATGCCACAGGGCTATGGCTGCAGGCTCTAAATAATTATCCCCCCCAAAAATCCACACAGTAAGTCATACCAATCCCCACTCGTTTTACAGTTTGTTTCCCTGCCAAATTTGACTCTGGGTATTTATATTGCTCTTTTGTCAGTTCTTATTCTATTACTCTCATTTTACTACTCTTATTCTTACACTTCTATTAAAATATTAATCTCATTAGGGTAGGGGCTTTGTTTATTTACATACATATTACTCACGCCTAGTTGAATGACAGGCATGTAGTGGACACAGGCTCAATGTATGTTGAATGAGTACATGAATGTAAGAAAGATTGGCTAAAACTGTGCACATTTTTGCTGTCAGGGGCAAGCAATTTTTACATTATTCAGTACCCCTGGAGTTAGTAACTCATTCTCATAGATTTCTCATTATATTGACATATTAGCAAACTGCTTTAGGAAGATTAACCAGGAGTGAGTTTCCAACAGGATGGTAGATGGAAAGAATGAAGATACCGGAAGCAACAGGAAAGTTTCGCAACTATTTTTTGACTTAGTTCACAGAAATAATATATACATGTTGATTTTCATAGGCAGAAAAGTACCTAGATGTGATTTACAATTTGTTACTCAGATTTTTGATAGCTGTACTAATATAAAGGTCTTAATAGACTTTTCAAAACTGTGTTTTACTTTGGAGATCAACATTCAGGGCAAACTCTTTCTGAAATTTTTGAGGAGAATATCTCCTCAAATCCCACATGGCTCAGGAGTTTCAGAGAACTCAATAAAAGGATCTCTGGATAAACTCCTTTAACAGATCTGCCAGTGCAGCACAAAATCCCTGGTTTCCCCCAGCCTGTGCCCCGCTCAGACGTGCCTTCGCTGACCCCTCTCCCTCTCACCTCCCTGGCCCCATTTTAATTGGGTTTTCAGCCCTGACATCAGACATCTGGTCCACAGCCTGCCCATTAATCTGAGGGCTGCGTTCCTTAAACTGATAAAGGCTAACGCTCATCAGAGGGCAGCATTCAGATGAACCAACAGAAACGCTTTCATTAAACAAGGGCCATGGGGATCTTATTTAAAAGATAATAGACCTGTCAGTTTTCTTGCTCATTAATGTGCTTTTCCACAAAAACCCAAGTCTGTTTTATGCTGTATTGATAAACCAAAACAAATTCTGGTTTATCAAATGTTTGTTTCATATGTATTCTAATTTCTTTCTTTTTATTGAATTACTTTTTTGTTAAACTCATTGTGTCCTGGTGTTCTGAATATTTAACCTTTGACACATAAAACCTGCGCTCTCAATGGATGTTCTAATACATTTGAGTAAAACTGAAGTGAAATGTAGTTATTTTATTCTAAAGTATTAGACACAGATGATGCTTAAAAGCTCAGTCCCCTTTATACTGTTACACAGATTATCCATAGGGTAAAACTTTTCAAAAAGACAATATACACAAATACACAAATGGCTGGGGACATTGGTTTCCTACCATGATCTGTACCTTAAAACATACGTACATGCAAATACATATCTATATCTATATCATTCTTTACTAGCTAACCATGATTTAGCAGAATAAATCCTTTATAATGCCCCAATTAGCCCATTCTAGTGCCAGTGTGTCTAGGCTCTGGTCTTTACCCTGTTGGGAGGATACCAGAGCATGTTGTCATCCTTTGGCCTTCTACTCTAGCCCTTGGCCAGGTAAACTTTCAACAGACTCCAGACTGAAATATCTAAATTGTGACCAGGTGATTATGTCATTTTCTAGTTTAAAAATCTACGTGGCTCCTTTATATAGATCTCAGAATATGAAAATCTTTGAATAAGTATCTGTGACCCGTTTCTAGCCACATGAGTAAAAGTTTGAGCTGTCCTTGCGGTTCTGTAAGGGGCCATGCTGCGCATACCCCCCACATACCATTCTCTCTTACTAGATTGACCATCTTGTTCCATTTTAATCCTTATCATCTTTAAAGCAAAGCTCAATGACCAGCTCTTCTGGAAAGCTTGCCCTGACTTTAAGTCGAGTAATGGTCTCTTAAGTCCCTGGGTCTGTTAAAAATCTTAACTACTGTGTTTCTCTGAAGCTAGCTGCTGCTTTATTCCCAGACACTGGAATAGTAACTAACATATTCCAACCACTGAACGTATGTTCCTGCTGTTATTAGGTGCTGTCGAGTCGGGTCCGACTCATAGCGACCCTCAGAGAGTTTTCAATAGCGACCCTCAGAGAGTTTTCAATGGCTGATTATATTCGGGATTGCCTTTGGGAGTGGATTGCCATGTATTTCTCCTGTTTTTGTGGTACTGGGGATCAAACCTGGGCTCTCAGAGAGTGCACTGTATCAGCTGAGCTAAACCCCAGCCCACTGAATGTATAGAAAATTAAAAGCAATATATTTGTTGATTAAAGGAATAAATAAAAATATTGACAAAAATGGCAAAAGGATTAATTTAATAACATAATTATTTTAGAGCTCTGCCTGGCACTCATTAAGTGTTAGTTCATGTATCTGTTCATTGACAGAAGATATTATTCTATTGTGTTTGGAGTACCGCAATGTGTTCTAAGAATAGATGGGTGAATAGTACAGACAAAACTCCTCCAGAAAAATTAATTGGGAAGATATGGAAAATTAGCAATGTGAATGAGTAAAAATAAGTGATTTGTTCTGTGGTGACCGAGACAAGGGGCTGGTGGAGTAGGGAGGACTGGGGCTCTCAGCTCTGAGAGCAGCAGACCCCCAGAGGTGTGCGGCCAGCAGGGACAGACCTTGACCAAAAGGGAAGGTGTGCAGGAGCCCTGAGCCCTGGGGGAGCAGCCGGGCTGCAGGGAAGATGGAAGCAAGGGACAGACGTGAGCCGGGAGCTCTGTGTGGAAAAGCAGAGGTCTCCACCCAGGTGTGGGGGAGCCTGGAGGGAGGAAGGGGAGGGGTCCCAGCACGTGGGGACGCTCAGACCCTTGTAGGAATCTCAGCTTTTACTTCACGCTAGAATTTGGACCTGATTGTCCCCTGAAGTCCCACGTGTTAATGCCTTGGTCCTCAGCTTGGCCACGGAAGGAGATGGAAACCATAAGAGAGGGAGGCTTGCGGGAGGATTTAGGCCATGGAGCCTGTGCCCTGGGGTAGTGTGGGATGAAGCCCCTCTGTCTCTTTCTCTCCCTTTCCTTCTCATTGTCTCTCCCCATCTCCCTCTCTGTCCCTGCTGCCATGAAGTAAGCTGCTTTCTCTGCTGTGCCCCCACCATGATACATCACCCTGCCACAGGCCCAACAGTACAGGGGCCAACCCGACAAGGGACCAACCTCCAAAACTGCCACCAACTGTTTGAGTTGCTTATTCATGTATTTTGTTATAGTAATGGCAACCTGATGAACACATTTAGCAGTGCACCAGAAGAACAGGATTCTCATTTTAAGACTCACTCTTCTTGTTGGGTTAGAAGTATTACGGCACCAGTGCAGCTCCTGTCTTACCACCAAGGACAAAGTCAGAGGTTTAACCTTCTTACTCCAAGGTCTCTTCAGAGTTTCCCCACCTCACTGTGGGTGGTGGCCCCTGAGTTTCTTTTGCAGCTCATTTTCTTCTCAACACCTGCATGTCGGTGTGATCTGCATGCACTGCGGACCTCTCTTCTGGTCCTCTTTTCTACTCTATTTATTTGTAGGGTTCTCAGCTAGGAGGTGATTTTTTCCTGTCTGGGATGTCAGGAGATGTCTGAATTCTCTGACAGGAAGTCTCTTTCCTGAGACTGCCTGCACACGCCACTCTCTCCCTTTCACCAAAGTGCTCTGCAAATGTCAAGCTAGGAGTTCTCTGACTGCCTTTCTCAAACACCAGCCCCTACACCACACCACCATTCCTCATGCTGCCTCTTTCCCCTCTGAGAAACTACAGCTTTCTCAGACCCTCGTGTCTGCTTCCAATCTCACCAACTAGAATAGCAGCCAGAGAATAGGAGGCCAGAGAATAGAATAGGAGACCAGAGACATCTCTCTTTTCTTGAAAATATTCTCAGACCTAGAACAGTCTGAGCTTGGCAAATTATGGAACTCAATGGTTGTTTGTCAAAGCAATACATTAATAAAAAGGATTTCCTCTCGCTGTTCCTGCTTTTTAAAACTGTATTCTATAGTTGTTTTAAGATTGCCTTGAATTTGTCACCTTCCATAATTTATATATTGTGTTTCATCTGAGTAAATGTGATTTATATCAATTTCATCTTATATTTTAATCACTTGAAAAAGATAAAACTAAATATAATAATCTAGCCAAGTTGAACAAATCATCTTCCATCTCCCCCACACGAGATAGTTTTGCAGTAAGTTCCATCAAGGATAGTGGATACTATTTTGTGACCTTAAATCAGAGACTACTTTTTGCTACATTTTAGCAACCAAATTAAATAAGATTAAATGAAAATATAGTTATATGTTAGCATGAAAAATGGAAAAATATTCTGAAATGGAAATTGAATTTTCTTATTAAGACACACTTTCACAGTTTAATTTTTCATATTCTCCATAGAAATAGTTCTTGTGC
Organism: Pedetes capensis; assembly: GCA_007922755.1. NCBI lineage: Eukaryota > Metazoa > Chordata > Mammalia > Rodentia > Pedetidae > Pedetes > Pedetes capensis. Next base: position 6,847 of record VMDO01035257.1, on the reverse strand, counting down.
ATTACGTACTTGTAATATGGGGGATAATAGTCACAGCAACAGAAAATTAGTTGCAGGCAAGATGAGTGGGAATAGAGATAAGCAGATAGAGATCAAGAGTTAACCAAGGGGGGGAGTTTGTTATAATTTACTGAATGCTATTCATTGTAATAAATTTTTTGAGAAGGGGGCCTCACTGACCTTTTGTGTCATCACAATTATGCCATAATCTACATTTCTGTGTAGAGAATGGGAAAGGAAGCCAGTACCCAGGGCCAGACCTCAGGTAGGTTCCAAAGTTGGATCCTTTGATTGGCAATTTAGGGAAATTTTCCTGCCAGTTTCCAATTTCCACATGCCTTCCATAATAGCTCGCCTGGGAAGAGAGAATCTAAAAGGAAAAACAAGGTAATAAAGGTGTCTGAAGGTTGGGCGACTACATTCACATGCAAAGGCACATCCAAGTATGTCATGTCCTCCTGCAGATGGACTAAAAGGACTAAAACACTAATCTGTGTGGGAGATGAGGGAAGTTTTAGGCTCAAGAAGTCCAAGAAAATATCAATGTGTATTTATTATTTCATGTCTGTGTCATATGATATTTTCTGTTAATTACATATTTCCATTTAACTTGATCCTGAGACTTTGTATCAGGTATTCTAGGTAAGCAGAATATCCCATTAGCCAATTTTCTACAAAACCAATTGCATGAAAATATTCATAAAAATTTTCAAAGGTTAAGGTATTACATTATTGAGAGCAACTGTACTAAAAAGAGGAAAATGGATCGGTTCCTCAGGTGGTACTTAAATTGAAAACATGATGCTCTTCGTAAGCACTTATACTCTGATAAAATGACAAAACTGAGCTTAACCTAAATACAACAGAATTTGTAAAATAGTAGACAGATCCACATAAGTATAAATAAATTATGTAATATATTCTATCCTACATATTGTGATTTAAAAATCTGAGCAGATGAAGATACCTTATCTTCCTATAAAGAGCTCCAGGCTGGATGTGGGCACACAGTCATAAGATGGTATTCCTAACTTCACCCATCAAGAACGTTTTTACTATTCAGATACTGCCCCAGTGCTTCAGGAAACTAAAGAACACTTTGAAATCAAGTGATTCTGATAAGTAATTTTTCAGGTAAATAGAGACAGGCCTTTGTTGAGTGATAATATAAAAAATGATACTGAATCCAAATATTAATCTTACAGATTATCTGAGACTGAATAATGTTACTCTCCATCATTGCAGTTGAATTCGTGCAAAGGTAGTAGTATATAAATGTCCAAATAACTTATTATTTTCTAATTAATTAATTTAAAGACATCACTACTTCCGCTCCAAACTTTTTTTAAATTTTACATTTTATTGTTTCTGAAAGATTAGACCACATACTGGTATATGGAACTAAAGCAACTTGGGATGTGCAAACTCAAATGCCTTTGTTACTTCTTAGAAAACAGAGATAGTGCAAAGTCTGTTTTTTCAGTTTCATAAGTTCATATCCACCATATTCCCACCCATGTTCTAGGTTTTTCTTTAATGCATTTGTTGAAGCACTATTTATCATTTATCACCTGACAGGCACTGGCTTCAGTTCTAAGCATGTAAGGGGAAAAAAAAAAAAACTAAACAAAATAAAACTCAAACTTGTTTCCTACCCTCACAAAGTTTATAGTCTACAAGAGAAGGCAAATATTGAGCAAAGGGCCACATGAATAATATATAGAATTATATGTTGTTGTTGTTGTTAGGTGCCTTCGAGTCGAGTCTGACTCATAGCGACCCTCATAGGGTTTTCAATGGCTGACTGTTTCAGGATTGCCTTGGGAGTGGGTTGCCACATCCTTCTCCCATTTTGCAGTGCTGGGAATCGAACTCAGGACCTCAGAGACTGCAGAGCAGCACTCTACAAACTGAGCTACATCCCCAGCCCTGTCATAGAATTATATAGCAATTCCATTAAATGACATGAAGAAGCAATCGAGGCCAAAATAAAATGATTCACAGCAGAACTGAGTTAATTAGGGAGAGCCATTAAGAAATTGATGAATGAGTTGATATTTAATAGCAGGGTTAATTTGGTGAAGGAGAAAAGAAAGACTATCCTAGAGAATGGAAATAGTATTTAGAAGGCCCTATGATAAAACAGCCTGCAGCCATAGTCCTGTGGCATCCGGTCCCATCAGATCTCAGAATGGGAGACCACCTGAGAACACCAGGTGCTTGGGTGAAGGACCTGGCAACCCACTCCCCAAAATCCATCTACCATTGAAAATCCTATGAACAGCAGAGAAGCACTAACAAAGTGTTTCTCCTGTTGTACACAGAGTCACTATGAGTCAGATACCAACTCAACAGCACCTAACAGCAACAACAATGATAAAACAATGCAAGATGTGCTGGAAGGTGTGAGGTGATACCAGTGTAGTTGGAAATCAGAAAGCAAGAGAAAACACAATAAGGCAAGAGACATAAGCAGGGCCAGGCAACTGAGAACCTTTAAGCCTTCCACAAGAAGTGATTTTAGAGCAGGAGAGATAACCCACTTGCATCTTCAAAAGCGACGCATCACCTTGAGTGCAGTGCAGAGAACAGATGAGAAAAAAGGCAGCATTGTCTGTAAGTGACAAAACTAGATGACACAGCTGGACTACATACTGGACACTGAAGATGTGAAAGGGGTAAGTTAGGAAGATGTATAGAAAGTAAAATGTAGAAGATTTACTGGTAGATTTAACGGTGACTCTTTAAAGAAGAACAAGGATGATTAGATTTCTCTCCAGAATAGTTTAGGCCATTCACTAAGACCAGGAGTTCGGTTATGGACATGTTAATTTGGAGATACCTTTAAGAAATACAAGTATAAATCAGAGTAAGTGACTGGATATGTAGCCCTGGGTATCAGACAAAAATTATGGACTGTGGATACACATGAACTTACCGTAAGACATCGACAGAAGCCATAAACATGAAGCATGTGGTGTAGGGGCTGACAGTGAGAAGAAACGAGGGTTTCTAATTGAGCTTTGAGGAAAGGCAGCCCATTAACAGACAGGAAAAGCAGAGGGCCAGAAAATGAGGCAAAGCACCAAGACCCAGAGTGGAGCCTGCAGGGCAGGTCTAGAAGCCCAGTTAGAAGGTGCGGGAAGGGAGCTCCCCCACGCCAGCTCTCGCTGCTGTAACAAAAATGCCATCGCCTGGGCAGTCCAGCCATAGACTTAGAGTCTGACGGTTCTAAGGCTGGGAGCCCCAGACAGAGGTGTTGTATCAGGGTGGAGGGGCTGGCAAGGACCCTCTTCCTGGGTTCCAGATGGCCTCCTTCCACGGTGCCTTCCCACGGTGGGGGGCAGGCAATCACTCAGGGTGGGCCTGGTAAGAGTGGACGTGCCGACTGCAAAAGCCATTCACAGGTGGAGGGATGTTATGTGCATTTGCTCATGAAATTCAATAAATATATTTAAATAAAATGGGAATGTATAGCTTATACTTATAAAAACTCATTATGGATAATTTTTTACATTTAGCAAAATAAAAGTTTAATATAAATGTTTCTTTGCCCGCTTATTTAATATTATTTTCCAAAAATTTATTTACATATTAAAACTCAACAATTTATTTTTTATTTAGCACATATATAAAATTTCAGTTGGCCAGTGTGGCTATTTGAGGATTTGGAAGACATTTAGTGTTAGATTGCAAATAAAAACATGGTGTAGTTGTCTCTTTAGAATACAGTACTGGGGTAATTTATGTAGTTTTCCTCTGCAGAATCACTTATTTCCCCTAAGTTTTCCTGAATTCCCAAGTATTATTACCACTACAGTGAAAGTTAAGGGAGTGAGCTCTAGAGTTCTGGTCAGGATATAACATTAAGGGAGCAATTTTCATAGGATAAGGACTCAAAACTCTACAGAGGGAGCCACGTTGAGCACTCTGGCCACTCATTCTTCATAAACCCTCATAACATCAGCCACATTACCTCTCCCATAATATTCACTCATTGCATTGAGCTTTGAAACAGATTTTCTAAAGAAATAAATAGAACCGATACTATCTCTGATATTTTGTAATAATTTTTCTAAAGACCAATATATTTGAATGTTTTCTCTGATGAGGCTTTGAGGATGTAAATTAAATGAGTAATCTGACAAAACACCGCATAGTCTAATGAGGCCACACACGGCTGAGGAGGGGACCAGCATGACCAGCTGACGCCAGAGGATCCCAACTGCCCAGGTCATGGAGAGCAGGAAGAGGCTCCTGCTTCGGAGGAAGCATATGGAAAGCCTGCAGCTAAGGTCGGGAATCGTGTTGTGGAGCAGTGCTTCCAGGCCCATCTGCGTCCGTATGTCTCGAGATTAAGTCCCTGTGATTTGAGCTCTAGAGAAAGGTTTGTGGAACTCAAACAGTAAAACCCAGGGTCAGAAAATTCTGCAAAGTGTGATATGTTTCTGAAGCTCCAATGCGCAAATAATACTAAGTGTTTTGTGTTGGGTTACTAGTACCAATTTAGAATAAATATATATAAATGAATAAAACCATTTTTAGAATTTAATTCTTTAAAAAGGAGACCTGTGACTGTAGAGAAATGTAATGCTGTACACTATTCTCAATGCCCTAAGTGGTTGCATTTCATGTAATTAATGCAAGAAATTCCAATTTTAAAAAGTTGACATACTTAAAGGATTTGCAAACTACAAGTAAGTGGTAAGCTAGATGTGGAAAATGCTTAAAAAGTATTAACATTAGCAGCCAGCAAAGGAAGATGCCATTTCTGACTTAATTTTCTCAGGACCCCGAATATGAGTCATGAGTCAATACTCAAAATTGATATAAGAATTGCAGTAAGTTCCCACCATTACAATTTTAAGATAGCAATGGAAAATGCAAATGCTATATTACCCCATACCCCACCAACACTTACCAATAAATGGGAAAAAACACAACTCCAAGATAGCTCACTTATTCATGAGCAGAGTCTGTGCAAACCGGGTCCTATGGATCTCAAGCACAAAGGGCAGAAAACATCTACCACTAAACGTTCTTTAGTAATAGAACAGAAGGATGTAGATTTGGGTAAAAATATGTTCCCTGTAATCTCACTTTCCTGAAAAGACATGACACCATGTGACATCATAGACTAACCGTCACTCACAGTAAACACTGCAGGGTTTTCTTGTTGGCTGTACACTGAAGTAAGACGTGAAAGAACCCGGAATCTATGTTAGAAAGACATCCTATAAGAATGGTTGTTATTAAATAAGTTGATATTTGGACAGCATTTGTCTGGCCATTCACCCCATGTGCTCTTCCTTGTATGGGGCTGGGACAGGGCACTTGACATTAAGTAACTGACCAGAACTGCCTGACCAGTCAGAAGGTCAGCTCAAGCCTACAAGTAACCCAGGACCCTTGAGTCAGTAAGACTATTTCCTCTACAAATCAGGTCTTTCACCTTCAAAATTACTATATATATTGGGTTGTGTTCTAGCCCAAATATTTTTAAATCGCACAACTTCAAGGAGCAAAAATTATAAAATCTAATTACTTTTAAAAAGACTTGGATGTAAAAAACATTGCACAAATATGTTTTTGAAAACTGTCATTCCAAAGATTCAAAATACAAACAAAAAAACAAAAATAATCTGGTACTTGCAAAGTAATCAATAATAACAAGTTTGTCTACTTAAACTACAGTTATGAAAATTAATATAACCTTGGAAGAGCAGAGAAATAAAAATGGTAAACATGGTCTCTAACCCAAAAAAGGGTACTTCTGAGTTTTTTATTTTAAATGAGATGTCAATAACAGTGCAAGTGGTAACCAGTTGAACAAAAATCCTATTAAATGTCATGTAATTGCCCACTTGCATTAGACCACCTGAGATATTTAAAATATGCCTGAAGCAGGGAAGAAACAAAATTAAGTCATTTATCTTTTGATTAATTTGCTCATAAAACAGATGGACTCATACAAGACTCCTTTCAAATAAAATATACCAAGTGCTTTCCTGACATCCAAAGTCATTTCGGTTTGTGTATTTCTGGTAAATAATTAGCTGTCAAAATCATGATATTTTATGAAAAAGAAGAATCTTAAGTTAGAGATTTTTGCACTTTATAATTTCCCAAATACTTATGGTAGACCATAATACAATGTATTTTTAATCAACACATAAGAATTATGCATATTTATCAGGTACAATGTGGTGTTTCAGTACATATATACATTATGTGATACTCAAATCAGAGGAAGCTTGTCTGTCTCCTCGACCATTTTTTTATTTCTTTGTGGTGACAACATTTGACATTCATTTTAAAGTCAACGACACACAAGGCTGACTATGTTTAACACCCAGCATTAAGACTCATTTGCACACCCAGCATTAAGACTCATTTGCACACCCAGCATTAAGACTCATTTGCACACCCGGCATTAAGACTCATTTGCACACCCAGCATTAAGACTCATTTGCACACCCAGCATTAAGACTCATTTGCAACTCTGGACTTCCAGCTATGGAAGTAAGTGTTTGAAGACATGGTATTTAGGGCGAGAAAGAATGTAGAACAGGTCGAGTACTTGATTTTGTTCTGATCTTGCTGGTTAGATACTTTTGGTTGTAAACACCAATAAAAGGGAGAAAAGGTACCACAATGAGATAAGATTTCGTACTCCAAGGAAGTTACTACAATTAAAAAACAAACAGAAAATAACACATGTTGGCAAAGATGTGAAGAAATTAGAACTCTCATGCATTGCTGGTAGAAATATGAAATGACACATTAGAAAACATTATAAATAACTCAGAACAGTTTAAATTATGTGTGTATATATACACATATATAT
>VMDO01035256.1:0-16242 GCA_007922755.1 Pedetes capensis | reverse complement strand
GGGGATTGTAGATGGGTGCAAGGGCTAGCTAGGTTTAGGGTGATTGTAAATGGGTGCCAGGGCTAGCTTGGTTTAGTGTGATTGTACATGGGTGCCAGGGATGTCTAGGGTTTAGTGTGATTGTAGATGGGTTCCAGGGATAGCTAGTTTTTAGGGTGATTGTAGAAGGATGGCAGGCTTAGCTAGTGTTTAGTTAGGGTGATTATAGGTACCAGATGGATGCCTGGGCTAGTGTTTATTAGGGTTTGCGTTAGAGTTAGGCCAGGGCTAGCTAGAGTGTAGGGTGCTTGTAGATGTGTGTAGGCCTATCTAGGTTTTAGTTAGGCTGATGATGGGTGCCAGGCCCAGGTAGGGTTTAGTTAGGGTGCTGAAGGTTGCCAGGCCTAGGTAGGGTTTAGTTTGGGTGATGGTGGATGCCAGGACTATCCTGTGGTTAGTTAGGGTGCTGATCAGAGGGTTAGAGTTAGGCCAGGGCTAGCTAGGGTTCAGGGGGATTGTAAATGGGTACCAGGGCTAGCTATGTTTAGGGTGATTGTAGATGGGTGCCAGGGCTAGCTGGGTTTAGGGTGATTGTAGGTGGGTGTCAGGGCTATGTAGAACTTAGGGTGATTGTAGATGGGTGGCAGGCCTAGCTGGGTTTAGTTAGGGTGATGATTGGTGCCATGACTAGCTAGGGGTTAGTTAGGGTGCTGATGGGTGGTTTGGTTTAGTGTTAGGCCAGGGCTAGTTAGGGTTCAGGGGGATTGTAGGTGGGTGCCAGGGCTAGCTAGATTTTAGGCTAATTGTAGATGGGTGCCAGGGTTAGCTGGGTTTAGGGTTATTGTAGATGTGTGCCAGGGCTATCTAGGGTTTAGGGTGATTGTAGATAGGTGTCAGGCCCTGCCAGGGTTTAGATAGGGTGCTGATGGGTGCCAGGCCTAGCTAGGGTTTAGTTAGGGTGCTGATGGGTGCCAGGCCTAGCTAGGGTTTAGTTAGGGTGCTGATGGGTGCCAGGCCTAGCTAGGGTTTAGTTAGGGTGATGATGGGTGCCAGGCCTAGCTGGGGGTATTTAAGTTGCTGATGGGTGGGTTAGGGTTAGGTTTAGGCCAGGGCTAGCTAGGGTTCACGGGGATGGTAGATGGGTGTCAGGGATAGCTAGATTTAGGGTGATTATAGATGGGTGCTAGGACTACCTAGGGTTTAGGGTGATTGTAGATGGGTGCCAGTGCTGGCCAGGGTTCAGGGTGATTGTAGATGGGTTGCAGGCCTAGCTAGGGTTTAGTTAGGGTGATGGTGGATGCCAGACGGATATCAGGGATAGGGGTTACTTAGGGTTAGCTTTAGGGTTAGGCCAGGGCTAGCTACAGTTTAGAGTGCTAGTAGAAGCGTGGCAGGCCCAGCTAGGGTTTAGTTAAGGTGGTGATGTGTGGGAGGCCTAGCTAGGGGTTAGTTAGGGTGCTGATGGGCAGGTTAGGGTTAGGCCAGGGCTAGCTAGGGTTCACAGGGATTGTAGATTGGTGTCAGGCTAGTGAGGGTGTAAGTGATTGTAGATGGGTGCCAGGCATTGCTAGAGTTTAGGGTGATTGTAGATGGGTGGCAGGCCTAGACTGAGTTTATTTAGGGTGATGACAGGTGCCACGTGGGTGCCAGGGCTAGGGTTTATTTAGGGTAGCTTTAGGGTTAGGCCAGGGGGAGCTACGGTTTGGGGTCCTTGCTGATGTTTTCCGGGCCTAGGTAGGGTTTAGTTAGGGTGATTATGCATGGCAGGCCTAGCTAGGGTTTAGTTAGGGTTAGGGTTGGTCCTGGGCTAGCTAGGGTTCAGGGGGATTGTAGATGGGTGCCAGCATTGGCTAGGGTTTAGGGTGATTGTAGGTGGGTGCCAGAGCTAGCTAGGGTTTAGGGTGATTGTAGATGAGTGGCAGGCCTGGGTAGGGTTTAGTTAGGGTGATGATGGTTGCCAGATGGGTGCCAGGGGTAGGGTTTTGTTAGGGTTAGCGTTAAGGTTAGGCCATGGCTACCTATGGTTTATTGTTCTTATAGATGGGTGCCAGTCCTAGCTAGGGTTTAGTTAGGGTGCGTATGGGCGGGTTAGGGTTAGCCCAGGGCTAGTTATGGTTCATGGTGATTGTAGATGGGTGCCAGGGCTATCTAGGTTTAGGGTGATTATAGATGGGTTCCAGGGTAGCTAGTGTTTAGGGTGAATGTAGGTGTGTTCCAGGCCTAGTTATGGTTTAGTTAGGGTCCTCATGGGTTCCAGGGCTAGCTAGGGTTTAGTTAGGGCGCAGATGGGTGCCAGGCCTAGCTAGGGTTGAGTTAGGGTAATGATGGTGGGCTGGTCTAGCTACTGGTTAGTTACTTAGGGTGCTGATGGGCAGGTTACAGTCAGGGTTAGGCGAGGACTAGTAGGGTTCATTGGGATTGTAGAAGGGTGCCATGGCTAGCTAGGTTTAGGGTGATTGTAGGTGGCTGTCAGGGCTGGCTAGGGTTTAGGGTGATTGTAGATGAGTGCCAGGGCTAGCTAGATATTAGGGTGACTGTAGATTTGTGGCTGGCCTAGCTAGGCTTTAGTTAGGGTGACGATGGGTGCCAGATGAGTGCCAGGGATAGGGTTTAGTTAGGCTTAGCGTTAAGGTTAGGCCAGGCCTAGGTTTGGTTTACAGTGATTGTAGATGGTTGCCAGGCCTAGCTAGGGGTTAGTTAGGGTGCTGATGGGTGCCAGGCCTATCAAGGGGTAGTTAGGGTGCTGATGGGAAGGTTAGGGTTAGGGTTAGGCCAGGGCTAGCTAGGGTTCATGGGGATTGTAGTTGGGTACCAGGGCTAGCTAGGTTTAGGGTGGTTTTGGTGGGTTCCAGGCCTAGGTAGGGTTTAGGGTGACAGTAGATGGGTGGCAGGCCTAGAAAGGTTTTAGTTAGGGTGCTGATGGGTGCCAGATGGGTGTCAGGGTAAGGGATTAGTTAGGGTTAAGTAAGGGTTAGGCCAGGGCTAGCTTTAGTTAGGGTGCTTGTAGATGGGTGCCAGGTCTAGACAGGGTTTAGTTATGGTGATAATGAGTGCCAGGCCTAGCTAGGGTTTAGTTAGGGTGCTGATCATTGCCAGGCTTAGCTAGGGTATAGTTAGGTTGCAGATGGGTGCCAGGCCTACCTAGTGGTTACATAGTTAGGGTGCTGATGGGCAGGTTAGGGTAAGGCCAGGTCTAGCTAGGGTTTATTAGAATTGTAGATAGGTGACAGGGTAACTAGGTTTAGTGTGATTGTAGGATGGTGCCAGGGCTGGATAGGGTTTAGGGTGATTGTTGATGGGTGCCAGGGCTAGCTAGAGATTAGGGTGATTGTAGATGGGTGCCTGGCCTAGCTAGGGTTTAGTTCGTGTGATGATGGGTGCCAGGTCTAGATAGGGTTTAGTTAGGGTGCAGATGGGTGCTAGGCCTAGCTAGGGTTTAGTTAGGGTGCTGATGGGTACCGGGCCAGGTGGGTCTAGGATTAGTGAGGGTGATGATGGGTGCCAGGCTTAGCTAGGGTTTAGATAGGGTGCTGATGGGTGCCAGGCCTAGCTAGGGTTTTGTTAGGGTAATGAGTGATGCCAGGTCTAGCTAGTGGTTGGTTAGTTAGGGAGCTGATGGGCAGGTTAGCTTTAGGGTTAGTACAGGCCTAGCTAGGGTTCATTGGGATTGTTGATGGGTGCCAGTTGTAGCTAGGTTTAGGGTAATTGTAGATGGGTGCCAGGGCTAGCTAGAGATTACGGTGATTGTAGATGGGTGGCATGCCTAGCTAGGCTTTAATTAGGGTGAAGATGGGTGCCAGATGAGTGCCAGGGCTAGGGTTTAGTTAGGGTTAGCGTTAGGGTTATGCCAGGGCTAGCTACAGTTTAGAGTGATTGTAGATGGGTGCCAAGGCTAGCTAGGGTTTAGTTAGGGTGCTGATGGGTGCCAGGCCTACTAGTGTTTAGTTAGGGTGATAATGGGTGCCAGGCCTAGCTAGGGTTTAGTTAGGATGATGATGGGTGCCAGATCTAGCTAGGGATTAGTTACAGTCCTGATGGGCTGGTTAGTGTTAGGGTTAGGCCAGGGCTAACTAGTATTCATTGGGATTGTAAATGGGTGTCAGGGCTAGCTAGAGATTACGGTGATTGTAGATGGGTGGCAGGCCTAGCTAGGGTTCATGTAGAACGATGATGGATGCCAGACGTGTGCCATGGCTAGCGTTTAGTTAGTGTTAGCATTAGGGTTAGGCCAGGGCTACCTACGTTTTAGGGTGCTGGTAGATAGGTGCTAGTCCTTGCTAGGGTTTACTTAGGGTGATGATGGGTGCCACACCTAGCTAAGGTTTAGTTAGGGTGCTGATATGTGTGAAACCTAGCTAGTGTTTAGTTAGGGTGATGATGGGTGTCAAGACTAGCTAGGGGTTAGTTAGGGTGCTAATGGGTGGATTAGGGTTAGGGTTAGGCCAGGGCTAGCTAGGGTTCACAGGGATTGCCTGGGTAGGGTTTAGTTAGGGTGATGAGGGTGCCAGATGGGTGCCAGGGCTAGGGTTTCGTTAGGGTTAGCGTAAGCATTAGGCCAGGGCTAGCTACGCTTTAGAGTGCTTGTAGATGGGTGCCAGTCCTAGCTAGCGTTTAAGGTGAGGGTGATTATAGTTGGGTGCCAGAGCTTCCTAGGGTTTAGGGTGATTGTAGATATATGCAGGCCTGGGTAGGGTTTATTTAGGGTGATGATGGGTGTCAAATGGGTGCCAAGGCTAGGGTTTAGTTAGGGTTAACGTTAGGATTAGGCCAGGGCTAGCTACATTTTAGGGTGCTTACAGATGGGTGCCAGGCATAGGTGGGGTTTAGTTAGGATGATGATGGGTGCCAGGCCTCGCTAGGGTTTATTTAGGGTGCTGAAGGATCTCAGGCCCAGCTATGGTTGAGTTAGAGAGCTGATGTGTGTGAGGCCTAGCTAGGGGTTAGTTAGGGTGCTGATAGGTGAGTTATGGTTAGGGTAGGCCAGGACTAGGTAGGATTAATGAGGATTATAGATGGATTCCAGGGCTAGCTAGGGTTCATGGGGATTGTAAATGGGTGCCAGGGTTAGCTAGGTTTAGAGTGATTGTAGATGGGTGTCAGGGCTAGCTAGGGTATAGGTGATTGTAGATGGGTGCCAGGCATAGCAACCCATGAAGATGGGTGACACCCTTGAAGATGGGTGGCAGGCCTAGGTAGGGTTTAGTTAGGGTGATGATGGGTGCCAGATGGGTGCCAGGGCTAGTGTTTACTTAGGGTTAGCATTAGGATTAGGCCAGGGCTAGCTATAGTTTTGAGTGTTTGTAGATGGGTGCCAGGCCTAGCTAGAGCTTAGTTAGGGTGCTGATGCATGTTAGGCCTAGTTAGGGTTTAGTTAGCATGCTGATGGGTGCCAGGACTAGCTAGGGTTTAGTTAGGGGCCTAATGGGTACCAGGCCTAGCTAGGGTTTAGTTAGTGTGCTGATGGGTGACAGGCCTAGCTAGGGTTTACTTAGGGTGGTGAGGGGTGCCAGGATTAGCTAGGGTTTAGTAAGCTTGATGAAGGGTGCCAGGCCTAGCTAGGGTTTAGTTATGGTGATGATGGGTGCGAGGCCTAGCTAGGGTTTAGTTAGGGTGCTAATGAGTGCCAGACATAGCTGGGGTTTGGTTAGGGTGCTGATGTGTGTGAGGCCTAGCTGGGGTTAGGGTGCTGATGGGCCAGTTAGGTTTAGGATTAGTCTAGGGCTAGCTAGGGTTCACGCGGATTATAGATGGGTACCAGGAGTATATAGGTTTAGGGTGATTGTAGATGGTTGCAAGGGCTAGCTGGGTTTAGTGTGATTATAACATGGGTGCCAGGGAGTCTAGGGTTTAGGGTGATTGTAGACGGGTGCCATGCTAGCTAGAGTTGAGGGTGATTTTAGATGGGTGGCAGGCCTAGCTAGTGTTTAGTTAGGGTGCCGATTGGAGCCAGATGGGTGCCAGGGCGAGGGATTATTTAAGGTTAGCGTTAGGGTTAGGCCAGGGCTAGCTATGCTTTAGAGTGCTTGTAGATGGGTGCCAGGACTAGGTAAGGTTTAGCTAGGGTGATGATGGGTGCTCGGCCTAGCTAGGGTTTAGTTAGGGTAGTTATGGGTGCCAGGCCTAGCCAGAGTTTAGTTAGGGTGATGATGTGTGCCAGGCCCAGCCTGGGGTTAGAGTGCTGATGGGGGGGTTAGGGTTAGGCCAATTTAGCTAGGGTTCATGGGGATTGTAGATGGATGCCAGGGTTAGCTAGGATTAGGGTGATTGTACATAGGTGCCAGGGCTAGGTAGGGTAATGATGATTGTAGATGGGTGCCAGGCATAGCTAGAGTTTAAGGTGATTGTAGATGGGTGGCAGGTCTAGCTAGTGTTTATTTAGGGTGATGATGGGTGCTAGATGGGTCTCAGGGCTAAGGTTTATTTATGGTTAGCATTAGGGTTATGCCAGGGCTAGCTATGTTTTAGGGTGCTTGTAGATGTGTGCCAGGCCTAGGTAGGGTTTAGTTAGGATGATGATGGGTTCCAGGCCTCACTAGGGTTTAGTTAGGTTTGTGATGTTTGCCAGGCCTAGCTAGGGTTTGTTTAGCATGATGTTGGGTGCCAGGCCTAGCTAGGGGTTAGTTAGCATGCTCTTGAGTGCCAGTCCTGCTAGAGTAGTTAGGATGCTGGTAGGTGGGTTAAAGTTAGTGTTAGGCCAGCGCTAGCTAGGATTCATGGGGATTGTAGATGGGTGCCAGGGCTACCTAGGTTTAGCGTGATTGTAGAAGGGTTCCAGGGTTGGTGTATTTTTGTGATTATAATGTGGGTGCCAGGTTGTCTATAGTGTAGGGTGATTGTAGATGGGTGGCAGGCTAGCTGGAGTTTAGGGTGATGGTAGATGGGTGGCAGCCCTAGCTAGTGTTTAGTTAGGGTGATGATGGAGCCAGGTGGGTGCCAGGGCTAGTGTTTATTTGAGGTTAGCGTTAGGGTTAGGCCAGGGATAGCTGCATTTTAGGGTGCTTGTAGGTGAGTGCCAGGCCTAGCTAGGGTTTAGTTGTGGAGATGATGGGTGCCAGGCCTACTTAGGGCTTAGTTAGGGTGCTGATGATTGCCAGTCCCTGCTAGGGATTAGTTAGGGTGGTTATGGGTGCCAGTCCTAGCTAGAGCTTAGTGAGGGTGCGTATGGGCGGATTAGGGTTAGGGTTAGGCCAGGGCTGTCTATGGTTTAGAGTGGTTGTAGATGGGTGCCAGGCCTAGCTAGGGTTTAGTTATGGTGATGATGGGTGCCAGGCCTAGGTAGGGTTTAGTTAAGGTGATGATTGGTTGGAGGCCTAGCTAGGGTTTTGTTAGGGTGCTCCTGGGTACCAGGCCTAGCTAGAGGTTAATTAGGGTGCTGATGGGTGGGTTAGTGTTACGCCAGGGATAGCTATGATTTAGTGTACTTATAGATGAGTGCCAGGCCTAGCTAGGGTTTAGTTATGGTCCTGATGGGTGCCAGGCCTAGCTAGGGTTTCATTAGGGTACTCATGGGTGCCAGGCCTAGCTAGGGGTTAGTTAGGGTGGTGATGGGTGTGTTAGGTTTAGGGTGAGCCCAGTGCTAACTATGGTTTAGAGTGCTTGCAGATGGGTGCCAGGCTTAGCTAGGGTTTAGTTATGGTGATGATGGATGCCAGGCCTAGCTAGGCTTATGGGTACCAGGCCTAGCTAGGGTTGAGTTAGTGTGCTGATGGGTTCCAGGCCTAGCTAGGATTTAATAAGAGTCATGATGGATGCCTGGCCAAGCTAGGGGTTTGTTAGCGTGTTAATGGGTTCCAGGCCTATCTAGGGTCTAGTTATGGTGATGATGGGTGCCAGGCCTAGCTAAGGGTTAGTTAGGGTGTTTTGGGTGAGTTAAAGTTAGGGTTAGGCAGGGCTAGCTATGGTTTAGAGTGCTTGTAGATGGGTGCTAGGCCTAGCTAGAGTTTAGTTAGTGTTATGATGGGTATAGGCCTAGCTAGGGATTAGTTAGGGTGCTGATGGGTGCAAGCCCCAGGTAGGGTTTAGTTAGCATGCTGATGGGTGCCAGGCCTAGCTAGAGTTGTTTTTTTTTAGGGTTTAATGGGCAGATTATGGTGAGGGTTAGGCAAGGTTAGCTAGGGTTCACGGGGATTGTAGATGGGTGCCAGTGCTAGCTAGGTTTAGGGTGATTGTAGATGAATGCCAGGGGTATCTAGGGTGTATGTTGATTTTAGGTAAGTTCCAGGGCTAGCTAGAGTTTAGCTTGATATTTAATGGGTGGCAGGCCTACCTATGGTTTAGTTAGGGTGATGATGGGTGCCAGATGGATGCCAGGGCTAGGGTTTAGTTAGGGTTAGATTTAAGGTTAGGCCAGGGCTAACTACAGTTTAGAGTGCTTGTAGAAGGGTGGCAAGCCTAGCTAGATTTTAGTTATGGTGATGATGGGTGCCAGGCCTAGCTAGGGTTGAGTTAGCGTGCTGATGGTTGTGAGGCCTAGCTAGAGTTTAGTTAGGGTGATGATGGGTGCCAGACAGATGCCAGGTCTTGGGTTTAGTTAGGGGTAGCTTTAGGGTTACTCTGAGGCTAGCTACTGTTTAGAGTGCTTGTAGAAGGGAGGCAGGCCTTGCTAGGGTTTAGTTAGGGTGCTGATATGTGGGTGGCCTAGCTAGGGGTTAGTTAGGGTGCTGATGGGTGGGTTAGGATTAGGGTTAGACCAAGGCTAGCTAGGATTCCTGGGGATTGAAATGGGTGTGAAGGTTACCAGCGTTCACACTGATTATAAATGGGTGGCAGGGTTAGCTAGGTTTAGGATGATTGTACATAGGTGCCAGGGCTAGGTAGGTTATAGGTGATTGTAGATGGGTGCCAGGCATAGCTAGAGTTTAGTGTGAATGTAGATGCGTGGGAGGCATAACTAGTGTTTAGTTAAGGTGGTCATGGGTGCCTGATGGGTGCCAGGGTAGGGTTTATTTAGGGTTAGCGATAGGGTTATGCCAGGGCTAGCTATGTTTTAGGGTGCTTGTAGATGGGTGCCAGGCCTATGTAGGGTTTAGTTAGGGTGATGATGGGTGCCAGGCCTACCCACGGCTTAGTTAGGGTGCTGCTGGTTGCCAGTCCCTGCTAGGGATTAGTTAGGGTGCTGATGGGCGGGTTAGTGTTAGGGTTAGGCCAGGGATAGCTAGTGTTCATGGGGATTGTAGATGGGTGTCAGGGCTAGCGAGGGTATAGGGGATTGTAGATGGGTGCCAGGCATAGCTAGAGTTTAGGGTGATTGTAGATGAGTGGCAGGCCAGGCCTGTGATTAGTTAGGGTGATGATGGGTGCCATATGGGTGCCAGGGCTAGGGTTTATTTAGAGTAGCTGACACCCTGAGGCGAATGGAGAGCCCCTTCCTTTCACTATCATGGCAGCATTGGAGCCACTGGGAGTCTGAGCCCCGTCCTCCTGCTCCCACCCTGCCCATGGCACTCTGTCCCTTCCCAATGTTCTTGGGAAAGAGCCTGGGTTTTATAGCAAACCCTTTCTGGGCTGGCTCACTGTGCAGGTGCTTGCTGCCAGCAGGTGTGAGACGCGCCCTGTGGCCATCCCTGGCCTTCTGCCTGTCCTGCTGACCATCCTTGGGGGCCCAGCCACAGGTCCTGAAGATCTCTGAGCTTCCCTTTCCCTGAGGCTGGTGCTGGACCCGATGCCCAGGGGCTTTGACTCCAGCCCTCCGACAGCCTGGGCCATGGTGACATTCCCACAAGGTATGGGAAGCCTTCGGAAGGTGCCCTGGCCACTGCCACATACTGGTGGGTCTGACGTTCCTCAGGGTGGCAAAGGCCTGGTCCAGGCAGGCTCAGGAGCACAGAGTGGGGCAGATGGCCTTGGGGCTGAGGGAATTTGCTGAACACCCAGAACAGCACAGCATGGGCTGCCCGTCTGAGCTGCCTCCTCCCTTCCTAAACCCCCGGCTTGGCCTGGACTGGGCCTCCCGGTGAGTGCTGGCCTCTGTGAACCTGCGCCCACACTGCCACAGCAAGCCTAGGCCTTGCCCACCCTCTTGGAAGCTCACCTACCACAGACCTCCCGACGGGGTCCACCTTTCCATCCTCGAGCCTGTTGCTGGGCTTGTTCCTATCCAGCCAAGCCACCCACTATTCCTGCCACGTAGGCCAGTCCAGCAGGCCCAGGTATGAGCCAAAAGCCACCATGTAGCCACCCCTCTGGCACAGGGCCACACACCTGACGCTGTGTCCTGGGGAGACAGAGGAGCAGGGGGCAGGTGGCCCTGACTGCCACCCTCCACAGCCAGGACTCCATCAGGAGGAAGCATATCTTATCATCCCAGGTCCCCAGGATCCCCACACACAGGTCACATCCGTACCTCCTAGGACCCAGGATCCCCACACAGGGCACACCTTCCCCTCCTGGTCCCCAGGATGCCCACACTCACGCGGGCTCACGGTCTGCACCTCCCTGCACAGTGGGCACCACCGGCACATGGTCCTGGTGTTGATGTCCAGGAACACCACCTGCCCTGTCCCCTCCTCCCACACGGGGTTCTCCCCCATCCTGTGCTGCTTCCTGATGACTGCCTCGATCTTGAGGGGTGCCATGTCCTGAGAAGGAGACATGGCGTCAGTGTGGCCTGATCCCTGCCTGATTCTCCCAGACAAAGGGGCTGGGCTGCTGCACAGTGAGCGGAGGTGTCCAGGTATGTGACCATGTCCACAGGTGCTGCTGAAAACCTGCTCTGGAGGAGCCTCTCCCACTCCCATGTAGGGAAACAAAGGGAGAAGGACCCCAGGCCAGCACCCCTTGTGCCCCTGGGGGGCACTGATGAACCCCATGTAGATCTCATAGACGTGGCCTCATTCACGTGGAGAAAGGACGTTTCGGGCGGAAAGCCACGTCCTGTAGAGGCTGCATGAGACCCTTCCGCCTCCGCCCCCAGCACAGAGGGTCACCGTGTGTCTGCCACCCAGCTTCTGCCTGGGAAACCCAGACTCAGAAGCAAAGCCCATGCCCCGGGGGGGGGGGTCTGGACCCTAAACCTGGCAGGGGCCTGCTGGGCCACAGGGTCTGAGCTGCGGCACCATTGCTTCCCTTAGCACAGTTCCACTTGCACAACCTTCCTCTCAATTGGATTTGGTTTACACAAACCCTCCCCGAGCAAGGGTCTTGAAGCCCTCCAGTGATGTGAGCACAGGGAATTCAGTTTGTGGGTCTCCTGCACTGGCCCAGCCTGGCTCCTCAGCATCCAGCCAGCCTGGGAGGAGCAAGGCAGACCTTGGGCCCCTGTGAACCCTGGTCTCCCCTGGCCTCTTGGGCAGGCAGCAGGTGTGGCAGCTCCGTCCCTCATTCTTCCCAAGATCTCCAAACCCTCCAGAGTGCCTGGCAGGCCCTGCCTGGCGGGTCCCAGCCTGGGAGAGGCTGCAGAGCTGCCTGCCCCCATCCCATAGGTGTCCTCCCTCCTGCAGGGGTTCAGCCAGGGCAGCCCCACGACTTCCTCCAGCAGCCTGGGCTGGTGGGGGCTCCTCAGCCCCTGCAGCTTCCCCAGTCCTGGTGCTGCCCACGGGCTGGGCGCCAGGGCTGCCAAAGGTGAGGCCCACATAAGCTGCCAGCTTGCACTGCCCAAGGATGTCTGACAGCTCTGTGCCAAACTCCTGCCCTGGGGATGTAGCTTGGGGGTGGCCTGCTGACCAACCCCCTCCCTAGGGGCTGGCCTGAGCCCCGCACAGGTGGCCAGAAACAAGAGTCCCAACCATCTGGCCCCTGTTGTCTTCCTCGCTCTCCACCACCGTGCCTGTGTCACCCCTCAGCCTATTCCATCTCTCTCAGGGCTCCCGCCACAGTGTCCCCCCCAGAAAGCTGTGCCTGAGGCCTCAGTGCACAGTGACTGGGGTCCCTCTGCAGCCTTTGGCTGCTGCCCACCTGCAGGCCCCCTGCCATCTAGGAGGACAGAACTCTCCTGCAGGCTAGGGCTCTGCAGGGCCCCAGAGCCTCCTTGCTACATCCCATGGAGGAGCACTGGGCACCAGGGAGTCCCCTGAGCCCTCCTCTCCGGATCCCACCTCCTCCACCCCAGGAGACATCTCTGAACCCACAGAGGAGAACTGCCTGGGAGCCCACCCACTGGGAGGCTCTTCCTGCCCAGCCAGTGCCCCCCCAATCTGGTCCCACAGCTCCCCAGGTGGCCCAAGTGTGGGTGCCCAGTGCCCCCCAGAGCCTCCTGTGGGATGGTAGAGTTTCCTTCTTGGGTGTTGGCTCTGGCCCTCACAGCCCAGGAATTTGCTAGCAGGGATCTGCCTCTGTGGTCAGTGTAAAGGAAAATAAACAGGGTCTGAGGTTTGGGGGGACCCAGAGCACTCAGAGTGAGTGGGCTTCGGGGTCCATGCAGGAAAGGCTTCTGCAGGTCCTGGAGGCACTGCTTCCCATCGAGGGGACCGGGTTTGCCCAGCAAGGTTCCTGTTGGACATGGTCTCACTTCACAGTGTTTTGTCACGTGTGTTTCCTGTGATGTTCATGGAACTCCGTCTGGACCCTGTCACTGGGCCACCCTGGTTTCCAGATGACCCTGGGGCCACGTCCAAGTGCTGGCAGCTGCCACTGGCCTCTGAGGCTGAACCTGGGCGTGGGGGTTTCCACAGGCTCCCTGGCCGCACATGGCAGGGTGCACGCACCTCTGCAGAGTCCCATGGGGCCCTTGTGCACCAGACACCTGCGGAGACCTTGGTGATGTCCGGCACCTGACAGCTATGAGGCCAGACTCAGGGAGCCAAGGAGGCACGTGTTACACAGACCAGGGAAGGCACGGAGTTGAAGGGCTCGAGGTCAGTCCCACTCACTGCGTCTCCGATCTGTTCAAGCCGAGGGAAGGGAAGCCCATAGTCTCAGTGTCCACGTCCCCACACCCTCGGGAACATCAGAGGAGATGCCTGTCCAGCGGGAGAAGGTGCCGGGAGCCTGGAACAGAACCCAAGGCAGCTGCTGGCTTGGCTGGCTGGGTGGGGGGTGCTGCTCTCTCAGCTCAGTCTCAGGAAGACTCACCCTAAACCCACACTGAGAGCCGAGTCTCTGTGGAGCCTACCAGCCTTTGGCTCCCACACTTCAGGGCTACCTGGAGCTAACCCAGCAGTCAGTCCTCAACCCCGTGATGCCCTGGTGAGCTGGATGCCAAGAGCACCCTTCCGCCAGAGCCCACCTGTCCCCTCCCCACGCTGCTCCCCTTCCTACCTGCAGGTCTCCTCTGTCCACTGAGCCCACACACTTCCCAGGCCTGAACTGGTGTCCCTGGGCCCAGTCTCCATGGGCACCTTGGGCGGGGACCTCACCTGTCTCGTGACTCCACATAACCTGTGTGTCAGTGACTCCAGGTTTATTGCTGCGGCTCACACTTCTCCCCAACTCAAACTCTGTTTCCAGGAACACTGCTTGGTGCTTTCCCCAGCATCCCACACAAACTTGGCCCACAGCCCTTTCCCACCCCTCCTCCCTCCTCTCAGTGGCTCAACACGTGACTTGGACTCCAACACCCAAACCCCAGCACCACCACTGCAGTGGGCTTAAAGGTGCCCCAGGTGGACGTCCACCTGGGGCCTGGGAATGTCACCTTATTCAGCAATAGAGTGGCCACAGACGTAATTAAGTGAAGGGTCTTGAGATGAGGGTGTCCTGGATCAGGTGGTCCTAAATGCAATGGCAGTGTCCTTAGAGAGTCAGAAGGAGAGACGTAGACACAGGGGAGAAGCCCCGTGAAGATGGAGGCAGAGGCTGGAGAGATGGGGCCACAAGCCAAGGGATGCCTGGAGCCCAGCAGCTGGGAGAGGCAGGAAGGAGCCTCCCCTGGAGCCTGTGGGGGGATCGTGGTCCGGCCACACCTGGACCTCAGACTGAGGTCTCCAGAGCTGGGGGAGGAGGAAGTCCTGTAGTTTTAAGCCCTGAATGTGGCACTTTGTTTTGAAGGCACAGGAAATCTACAGAGCCCTGAGAGGGCATCCAATGTCGGCCCCTGCCCGGCACCCAGGTGCTGTGCGCCTGTGTCTGCCCTCCCTTCTCTTCAGCTCTGGGCCTGGGAGGTCCTCCCTCCTGGTCCTTCCTGATGCTGCCTCTCCTCCTGCTCTCACAGCAGGGGATTCTACTATAGCCAGGTGTGCGTCTGCCACCCACTGTAGTGAACCCAGACTGCTCTGAGCACAGCGGGTTTTGTCATCCTAGAAGCAGGGCTCAGTCAGCCCTGCTGACTTCCACTGCTGCCTCCCCATCTGCGAGGCAGTCTGTCCAGGGATCTGCCTCTAAACCACCTCCTTGTCACTCGAGCCTGGGCTCCCTGTAGCCAGCAGGGACAATCTGCAGACTCACCTGGTGGCTCCACATCCCAGCCCTGCTGCCCAGCTGTCCCACACTGGCCCCTGTCCTGTAGGACTCAGCCCCCTGTCCACTCGCTGTCACCTCACCCAGCAACACTCCTTGCTAGAAGCCTGGTGTGGGGTCCGTAATCCCAGCACTAAGAAGGCTGAGGGGATCGATGTGGATTTGAGGCCAGTTTGGGCTACACAGTGAGTTCTAGGACAGCCTGGGCTACATAGCAAGATGCTGTCTCCAACCCCACTCCCCGAAAAAGGAGTTCTCTGCCAGAAACCTGCCTGGGTGTGTAGCAGGCTGCAGTGGAGGTCAGCCCAGGGTCCTCCCAGCTGGAGGATTGGGCACCCCAGAGGGTGGCTCCCTCCACATCCCCTGCCACGAGGCGCCTGCCCTCTTCTCTGCCCTTGGTCTCTCCTGCCCTTCATGGCCCAGCGTGTGAACAAACACAGCACCTTTCTCTCGTGCAGTGCGGTGCAAGCTGATGTCAGGATCACTGACCAGCCTCTGCCCAGAGCTCTCGGGCTGCTCTCACAACAGACCCAGTGTCCAAGGGCACCACGCATGTTCTCCACCAGCTCTGCGGGCCAGGGTCCAAAGCAGGTGCTCCCCAGGTCTGAGTCCAGATAGGAAAGGTCGCCTCCTCTGCCCCTGCCTCTCCAGAGGCCTCTGGGCTTTCTGGGCTCACTTGGTACGGGGCCAGCCTCGTCTCGTGGTCTTCACCTCACCCCATCTCCAGGGTCCCTTTGCCACACGAGGGGCTGTGCCCCAGGTCTGGAGTGGGGCATGGACATGTGGTGGGTCAGTATTCCGGGGGCCCCAGGACCCTTACCTGCAGCCAGGCTCTTCCACTAACTTGAGCAGAACTCTGGGAGGCCCCTGTGAGGGCAGTACCCTGTGCCCTGGCAGGCTCCAGGTCTTTGGGGGCAACAGGCAGGTGCCCTCCATAGGAAGAGCTTAGGGTCCTGCGATCTGGACACCTAGCACAGTGGTAGGGACTTTGGGGGGCCTCGCAGAGGAAGTGGCTGCTGGGAGAATGAGCTAGGGCCCTGTTCTCCCCAGCTGCTGCCCATCAGCAGTCCCCACCTGCCCCAGGGCTGGACTCACCTGCTCCAGGGCCAGCAAGGCCAAAGGCCTGGGAAGAGCCCAGATGGCAGGGAGCCCACTCTCGCCTGGACCCTCTGGACCCTTGAAGCCTGCATGAATGACCCATGGGCAGCCCCCAGCCTGACTTCACACAGAAGTGGGAACAGAGCTGGGTCCCTCGCAGTGCAGGTTAAACATGGTGGCCATCCCTCCCCACAGATGATGCCAGAGCCCCACACACTGCCATGAGCAGGGCCCTCACAGACCTGCTTGGAGAAGAGGGCCTGGCACTCGGCACACCTACTGTGGCTCTGCATGTCTGGGAAGTGCCTGGGGCAGGCAGACCGAGCAGAAGGCCGCTGGTCCAGGCAGGTGGGTCTCCTCTTGGGGGACAGGAAGTTCTGCAAGTAGACAGGAGGGGCCCACTACTATGTGCTGAAAGCCACCAGAGCTCACACTTCTGCTTAGCTCAGGCGATTCTAACCCCCCCTCCCAATGCAGCAGCCTGTGCCTACCCTGGCCCCTTTGCACCCCCAGGACCTGTCTCTGGACCTTGCTGAGCCACAGCAAGACTGAGCCCTGCTTTCTCCTGTCCCTATCTTGGGGTCGTGGGCAGTGGGGCACCCTTCAATGCTCACCCCATGTAATTGTCACCTTTTCCTCTTGTTGGGTGAGGTCCAGACACACGTGGGCAGGGTGGGACTCTGCAGAAGGAAGGGCTGAAAGCCCATCCCAGCTGGAGAGCCAGGCTGCCCTGTCCCTGGGACAACCACGCTGCCCTTTCCCAGAGAGGGGACTTGGTGCCAAGAGCAATGAGGCACCTTGGGCATCTGGTTCCCCGGGCTCTTCACCATCCAG